>SMSQ01026296.1:0-16444 GCA_019453375.1 Ctenoplectra terminalis | reverse complement strand
GAAGGTTGTGGAGGGTGTTTCATATTTTTGATGTTTTGTTAGTTATCCTGTGGGAATTGTAATTTTTTTTTTAGCAAATTTTGTTTGAATAATGGTTGGGGGGAGGTTTGTGAATTTTTTTTTGTTTTGGGTTTTTTTTTTTTTTTTTTTTTTTTTTTTTTTTTTTTAAACCGCACGGTTAAAATTAGAACCGCAACATTGTATTATAAATGTTAGGTGTTGTCGAACGTTTCGTGACGAAGGTTACATTCAAATACACTCCTAAAATATATATATAACAAAAGCGAGATATAAAATTCAAAATGATTCCAATTTCATAGTTAGTATAACATGACGATACCGAATCATTTTCTTCGTTTTCAATTTGATAAAATTGCTTATGGTATCGATAAAACTTCCAAATATTTTCCTAACGGACCAAAGCTTGCATTCCGAGGCTTCCGATAAATTAAATTCAAACAATCTTGCGTTATACGCGATATAAATTGACGAGAAACAATTTCGAATTTGATTATCGTCCAAACATTTAGGACCGAGATCATCGTTCTTTCGATAATCATAAATTCATCGCAAGCAAGGTTCATTATTTCCAAATAATAACGTTCTTTATTTTATAATTTTTCTTTTCATAAATTTCAGATCGAACAAGACATCGTTCGACCGCCATGGAAAGTTTCGGCTGGCTTCGCTCGGCGCTCGTGGGCCTTCGCTCGCGCTCGGGGTGAATCGGAGGCGGTCGGCTTGGCGGGTAGTTTCGTGGTCGCATGGTTTCGTCCGGTTTCCAGTTTATAGATACCGCTCTAGGAAGAAGCATCGTGGTGTTGCGGTCATTCAGTTACAAACTCTCTCTTGTGCTTCACGAACAATAAGTGACGCTATCAGTGAGTGATTACGAGCAATGAGAGCAGCCGTGCGACGAGGTGCGGCATGGTGAAGCACGATTCCGGTATTTTTTCCACGGTTTCATCGAGGTCCTCTTTAAGGTACGTAAAGTGCGCTTATTTCCACATCAGCGTGTTAACCCTCTGTAGGCCGAATTTTGTTCGCTTATCGGAGAAAAAATTACGATTACAGTTTGTTCACTTTGATTTGAAAATGTTTTAACTAACGATTACTGCAGATGGATCGTCGCTACAGTAATAGAGTAATCAAATTTAATATTGCAGTCGTGACTAAAGAAAATTAATTTTTTCAAATATACATACATCAATTTGTAACTTTTAAGTCACACAAATTAAGCCACAGAGGGTTAAAAATTTTATCTGAGCAAATATTGTAAAACACAAGACACATGTTACATTATTCCGAATTTTGTCTGGTTATTGTAGAAAAAATTACGATTACAGTTCGTCCACTTTGATTTGAAAATGTTTTAACTAACGATTACTGCAGATGGATCGTCGCTACAGTAATAGAATAATCAAATTTAATATTGCAGTCGTGACTAAAGAAAATTAATTTTTTAAAATATACATACATCAATTTGTAACTTTTAAGTCACACGGGCCCATAGAGGGTTAACCACCGATGTATTGTCAGTAATTTATAAGTTAAATTATAGTACAGCGTCCATGATACACGCGTGTCTGCTAAACATAAAAAAAAAATTATAATTTTGAATAACATTTTTTTTACAACACTGATGATACATCGGTACAACCAGTGTCGATTGTTGGCAATGTTAAGGTCAACGTGGTTGCGCAATTTTTTTTCCTTTCGAATATTTGCTCGCTCGTTGGGTTTATTCGGGGTTCAATTAACGCGTTCCACGGAAAATAGGATCAAGATATCATAGGCCCACGGAAACGTGGTTCGTTTTTATTGAAGATAGGGTGACCTTTTAGGAAGCTTAGTTTGATATATAATGGAATATCAGTCTGGTGACGTTTATCGGCAGAAAGCTTTTCGGTAAATCCAATGTCGCAGCGTCGCACGAAGGTTAATGGATACAGGGGATGTTAACACGTATAATTCGATACGCAGTGTTGGTCGAGGTTTCCGCGAATTTATGCCATGCGTTTGTGTCTGTTTGCGTTCTGTTTGTTCTTTGGATAGCAAATTTTTGTTGCAATTAATTGTTAACTCGTACATCGATAGCTCGAAGTATCTGCTTTAAAAATTATTATCCTCAGGCTGTTTTATCCATCAGTATTTTTATTAGATTATTTGTATTAATTAGTGAGAGAATTTTTATGCANTTATAAGTTAAATTATAGTACAGCGTCCATGATACACGCGTGTCTGCTAAACATAAAAAAAAAATTATAATTTTGAATAAAATTTTTTTTACAACACTGATGATACATCGGTACAACCAGTGTCGATTGTTGGCAATGTTAAGGTCAACGTGGTTGCGCAATTTTTTTTCCTTTCGAATATTTGCTCGCTCGTTGGGTTTATTCGGGGTTCAATTAACGCGTTCCACGGAAAATAGGATCAAGATATCATAGGCCCACGGAAACGTGGTTCGTTTTTATTGAAGATAGGGTGACCTTTTAGGAAGCTTAGTTTGATATATAATGGAATATCAGTCTGGTGACGTTTATCGGCAGAAAGCTTTTCGGTAAATCCAATGTCGCAGCGTCGCACGAAGGTTAATGGATACAGGGGATGTTAACACGTATAATTCGATACGCAGTGTTGGTCGAGGTTTCCGCGAATTTATGCCATGCGTTTGTGTCTGTTTGCGTTCTGTTTGTTCTTTGGATAGCAAATTTTTGTTGCAATTAATTGTTAACTCGTACATCGATAGCTCGAAGTATCTGCTTTAAAAATTATTATCCTCAGGCTGTTTTATCCATCAGTATTTTTATTAGATTATTTGTATTAATTAGTGAGAGAATTTTTATGCAAGTTACTGTATTTATGGGATTAAACTCTTTTCTCGATTGGTCTTTTATTAGATTATTTATATTAGCTGTGTTTGACGACTATATCCGTCATGGAGAAATGGCAATGTTTTGTGTCGCGACGACTATATCCGTCATGGAGAATTGGCAATATTTTGTGTCGCGACGACTATATCCGTCATGGAGAATTGGCAATATTTTGTGTCGCGACGACTATATCCGTCATGGAGAATTGGCAATATTTTGTGTCGCGACGACTATATCCGTCATGGAGAATTGGCAATATTTTGTGTCGCGACGGCTATATCCGTCATGCGTAAAATTTAGTTACCATTTCCTATTTAAACTGCAATTTTAGCGAAAGCTAAAATATATTCGTAAATTTCAATATGCTTAGAATCTTTGGAGGTCAAAACGAAATGAAACAAACGAATAAAAAAGTATATATAATTTGAGATGGATTCATGCATCTCCGTATGAAGCTGGATTCTCGCAACAGGCATAGGTGCGCGCTCTGAAAAGAATAGAAGAATTTTTATGCAAATTACTATATTTCTACAATTAAATTTTGTGCAATATAATTTCTATATTTTTCCATATTACATGCATTCTGTGCAGTTTTAAAAAAAATTCGTAGCACTACGAATCGAAAGGCCCAGAATATCAGTCGTAATTATTGAAGATGATTAAGAAGGTTATCGAACTGCTGGAAGGGAAATGTGATTCACTGTTTCTGCAAGAATTGCATTTTGTTTTCGCAAAGTAATGAGGCAGAAATGATACGAAACCATGTTAGCCATCTGGAAATCTCCGATGGCTTCGAGGACGCAGTGAAAAAATTGTTTCCGAGGGTGTTGCAGCGTTACGACGCTCGAGGCGTGGAACGTGAATAAGAATTTTGCAAAAACAGAACAGCCTTCCGCGTAGTTGACATTCGACGAAGGCGTATGCAAGCGGGCTCCTACTACGCCAAACGTAAATAGAATAGCCTGATGCGGACTCGAGGGAGTCCTTTGTAGATTATGCGACCGGTTCCAGGTTACACGATTATTCAATGGTCATTATAATGGAATGTATCGCGATTATTTTTCATTATAATCATTCCTCTTTATGGGTGGGTTCACTTAGCGATAGTATTGGCTAAACAGATGAACAGAATAATTAGAAATAATTAGAAATAATCAGAAATACATATGTACACGCGCGTACAGTTGTGCTATACGATATCTTTTTATATCTTTTAATTTATTGTATTTTTTTTTTTTGCAGTCTATATTTTTTTTTAATGCTTTTTCTGCATACCTTTTCGTACTTCTGAGCCTGTTTTAATTTAAACTTATTTGCTGGTAATCACAGTGTTTCGTTTTTATCGCTCACGTGAACCGAAAGCGAATTATAATTGGATAGAACTTCACAAAGTACTAAAATTAATTCATGGAAAGTGAAGAACATTGCGTATCCTGCATTTGCATTGTGATTGCACCTACAAATTGTTGTTCCTATTTAAAACTCAGACGTGCTTGTTATTTGCCACGCGATACTCGAAGAGGCTTGATTGAAATTGTTTCAAAGTTTTCCCTTTTGCGCCAACTTCGCGGCGCTCTTGTCTTTGCCGTCTAACCACACGGAGTATCGCAACCGCGATGAAAAATCGTACAGACAGAACAGATCTGTTGGATGCAGTTCAATTAGTTTCTATTCTCCGATGTTCATCATTAAAAATATTCCAGTTCCGAACGAGTATCGAAAATTGACAAAGTCACGGACTAGGAAATTATTTTTGAAATTCTTTACTTCTACGAGAGATTTTACCACCGCGAACTTTATTTCGTACCGAATCGTCCGGATAATTGTCGCAGTAGTTTTAGGCAGACTTTTGAAGCAAAAATGAAACGTAGTTGTATGAATTTTAGTTAAAAATAGGTTTTTCGAAACGTTGGAGCCTGGAAGCCTCTCAAAACCCAAGAAAGTTTCGAAACTGCATCTTTTTGGGCGATAAAGAAAGAAAAAAAGGAAATTAGATGCAAAAAGGGCTTGATATAATTCTGGAGCAAGAATCTGCGTCGGACACTTTTATACATTATATTTTTGCTCATATTTCGTTACCAGTACTCAGTCGATATTTATACAAAAATTTGATCAAAACCCTACCTTTTAAAACAAAATATTTCTGTTAGAAAACAAACCCAGCACATTCTAGTTTTCAGCGTTTCGAGATCTTAAAAAGTTTCAGATTCGAGTTTCGAGAATTTAAAAATTAGCTTTTAACCTGGATCCTAATTTTAATCCAAACTACAGTTTTCAATTCCCGTCGTTTGAATTATCGTTCACAATTTTCTCTCATTTTAATCTCGAGTTTTAAATCCTCGATAGAGCCTCGTCGTCTGCCAATGTTTACCCAATTTACGATTTATATCGCGAAACAGTTAATCCTTGATGCTACCGTCGTTGCCGATCTACATACCCACGCTAATTGGCGTTCGACGTACAGGAACGTTTTCGATAGCATCTGACGCCCGCATCTCTTCCCCCAGATGCTCCAATTCGATCGGATCTTTGCCTCTGAGAATTCATCGTGCCGCGTTGGTAAACGCGAACAAAAGATATTCATGTAAGCAATGGTCGGTCATGCGAATAACCGATAAATGGGAAAATAATGCATATCGGGGTGTAGCTTCTCTGCAGAGATACAAATCATCCCCAACCTGGTCTCATCGCACGACGGAACTCTCTTCGGCGAATAAATTTCCAGGTTTCCCGTTTGGACGTGCATAAACGGAGTCTGTCAGCACTTTGATCCCGATATTTTATCGCAGCCACGCGATGTTAATCTTCACGGTCGATGGAAATCGCGTTGCGCTGCGATAAATGCAGACACGTTTCTCGAGCGTCGCGTTTTATCGTGCGTTGGCCCCAAGATTTTTGCGCGAATTAAATTTTTATATAAAAATTTCTGATATCGGATCGGAGATAGGAAAGCGATGCTTTCGATCCGCTTAATCGAGTTGGCCGAATCTTTGCTTCAGATTTTACGCAACGATCTCCGAAGTAGTCGTTTCGAGTTATCGCCATCTACGATCGGCTGTTTCGCGAAGCATCGGTGAAAATTCGACAGCGATCAGAATAGAGCAAGACTCTACTCGACCGTGTCCTATAAATACCTAGCGTTTTATTGCTAACACGTGCCACTTGTTTAGATGCATAAATTACTCTTCGTTATCAAAGTTTGAGCCTGCGTCCTGTGAATCGGTTAGCGAAACGGTCGATCGAATTAAGTTTCTCTCGAAACTGTTGGTGTGTTTCGTTTCTAGGTCCCTTTGAAGCCTCGACGAACGCCATTGCACCCTCCATTCTGTTAATTAACACTTTACATCGCTACGATCGTGTTGTTCTTTTTTTTTTTTTGTTTCGGTTACTATTTTAATCTTGTTTGCACGTGTCACTGTGTAATTTCCAGCTATTGTTTCTATCTTCTGTCTTCTGTTTCTCTTCTAATAGTTGCTATTATTGTTAGGTATCGCTGCCACGTGTTACGACTAAAATATCGGAGCTTGAAAATTAATCAAACTCAGGTGCAGCTTTTCATGTATATTTAGTTTATGACGCGTGTAGAACGGTATTATGGGGATTTTGTGCGACGAGCTTTCGAAGTGTTGGTTTTCACTTAAGATAGCAGAGATAGAGAAAATTAAGTAACAATGTATTCTCACAGAAATTGTTTTACTTGTAGGCTCGGATAATTTGAGATTTCTTGTTTTAAACGCTTCTCAAAGCACACACACTGAGAAACTTTCATAAATAGACCACGAATTTTGATGAATTCATGGAAAACTTAAAAGCAGAAAGGTACAAAGAATAAATAATATTTATCTATCTATCTTTTGCTCTTTTTTTAAATCATATATTTAATCATAAAAATCTGGTCTACCCATAAAGGTAGCCAACATTTTTTCGGCGCAAGATTCAAAAATTAGGTTCAAAATTTGCATAGCACGAAGGAAAACTCGTAGATCTCGCAAATCTGCTCTTGCAATTTTCTTTTATTTTCGTTCATCACGAGACCTGGAAGTAAAACGATGAAACTGGGGAAACAAGGTTCCAATATGGCACATTACGCAATACGATTTCCTTATCAGCGACGCGAACAAGTCCCGCTTACAAGTTTTTGTAATAATCGCGCAACTGTCGCGAGATAACGCTATGAATGGGAAACCAAAGGGAAACCAAAGGGAATTGCTTGCACTATCTTCGATCGAATATCGTTAAATTTCCCTTGGTGTATCGAACGATCCGTGATTTAGCAATGACGCTTTGTCACACCCGGAGATGTCATTGACAGAAAAAGCGTCATTACGCCAGGCGATTCTTGTCATCGGAAATTCGTTCCTCGGCCAAAAGTATCGTTTGGCAAAAAGCCCATCGGCCATCGACACTGGCGCGTATTTTCAGGACAAAGAAACCGGTCAATTTCTGTTTTTGCTTGCTTATCGCATAGCAAAATAACAGTTTTTATCTGTACACAGCATCTTGCCGATTTTTGGTGCAAGTTTCATTCGTTTCTTAATAAATGTTCTATTTTTATGAGATCAGGAAATAGACTTTGAGAATTGTTGTTTCTTTTTCTTCTTCTTCTTTTTTTTTCTCTCGGGACGAACGATAGATTGCTCCGGTTTCTTCTGTAGTTATTCTCGCGAATAGATCTATGGTTAGATATATTTCTCGTTCTTTTTAAAGCGGAGCTTAGGATTTGAAAAAAAGATCCATCGGACTGAAGACTTTTATTTCAAGCTCGTTCGTTTGTAATTAACGATGTTCAAAAAAACCATTTCTTTTAGAGGAAATTTTAACTGTTATAAATACTCGGAGAAAAAAAAACAAAAAAAAAAAATAAAAAAGAGTAAAAAAGGAGTAACGAAGCAAGCTAAGTTTCCTCTGAAATAAAAGCATCGTCACGATGTTTGTTTCGAAAACAGATTCAGTATTCGCCGCCGGTGTTCGGCATTGTTTCGCTCATTACGTTAAAACATGATCAATTCGTGAACGTATCTAGTACGAGGTAATTGAAAACCAATTAAACGTTTCGTTCGTAACTCGGCTGAACCTCGTTAAAATTTCTCCAGTTCTCTCTATTCAGCAAGTCCGTCGACTGCATCGATCGTTATCAGTGTTCACGAAATTCGTGCGGTTGCTACACGAATTCATAGCGTTGCAGTTAGGCGTGTGAAACGAGCAAGACCGTGCAAAAGTTGCCGCGAACTCGAGTTTTCGTTACTTGCTCTTGCTTCTTCGATCGACTTTAATCTTCAATTATCGGTCTTTTCGCTTACTTCTGGCTCCGGTGATCTCGAACAGGCGCAATTATAAATTGTTGTTGAATCCTTCGATAAGAAGACAGTCCTCCATTGAGACGCTGTGGCTTCTTTCGCATAATTAGCTTCTATTTCTAGCCTCGCGTTTCGATAAACACTTTTTCTCAAGAAATATAATCCGCTTCTTGCGTGCATTAAACGCCGTAACGAGATGCTTGCCGACTTATGAAACGTCGATGCGTTCAATTTTTACGATCTTCGGTGAGATGTTCGCATCGACGAAGACGCGCAAGACGAGAATCATAGATTAAAATAGTAGAAGTGATTGATGCAGGGTTTAGAAAAAGATTCTATGTATTTGCAATTGAGATTGAAGTTTTGCATTTTCTTTTTTTTCTTTTTTCTCTCTTTCTTTTCTCCTTGTATCTACTTGTTTATCCGATGCTTCTTTGTTGTCTTTCTTGCATTCTCTCGTTACTTTTTCCTGGTATTAATTCTGATATTAAAAGTCTCTCATAAAATTCCGAGATACTTAACTCTTTGCCTTGCAACAGCGAGTCGCAGTCGTGGCGCGGTTTACGATTCGAGTATAATAAAGACACGCTGCAGCGATGAAGTTTTATTTCAACTTCAACCGTGATTTCAATTTACAAAATTGAAAAATAGCAAATACAAGATACCTATAATGTTTCGATGATTTGAATTCGTGAATAAGTTATTGATAACGCGTATGGATGCTCTAGAAGTCGCAACGCAAGGGGTTGACGTCTGTTAATATCTATTAACCCTCTGTAGCCCGAATTTTGTCAGCTTATTGGAGAAAAAATTACGATTTTAGATGGTGGTGACACTACAGTAATATAGTAATCAAATTTAATAGTGCAGTGATACCTAAACAAAATTAATTTTCTAAAATATAGATACATCAGTTTGTAACTTTTAAGTCACACGGTCCCATAGAGGGTTAACATCCGAAAAGCAAATCTATGTTACAACCAGATATTTAAAACATTTTTTTTTTTTTTTTTTATTTAAGCTTAAGTTGAACTCTCAAAAGAGAATTACAAAACTATACCTGAGACTTACAACTAGTTGTACCAGAGGGTCTATTGTCCATTCGTGAAACGTTACGGTAGAATATAAGAAATTCAACGACAAATGCCATTTTACACTTCTATGTTGGTTTTTTTTTTTTTTAAAGCTGCGAATTACAAGACAGATATTAACACTAAACCTACCGACGATTAAACTATACCTGCTTGTGTCAAAGAAATTAGAATAATAGATACTTGGAAAAATACACAATGCTAGAGAAACAAATGTTTGACCATATATTTTACGGAAAATCACAAAAAAATATCCAATAGTGCAGGGTTAATAATTTATAAAATTTGGAGAAGAAATTACGTAACGGTCATTTGACCGCTTTGGTAGGTTTAGTGTTAATCGGTGCAGATAGACCAAGTTTGCTTGACTTCTCCATCAGATCGGCTCCTTGGAATTTAAAACGTTGTTACGTAGACGTTTGACTATTTTTTTTTTTAAGTTTTAACGACAGCCTAAAATTAACCGTTGCTAACGAGCCACGCCCAGATTTGCGGACGAGTTAAAGGAACGAGACGTCTACGGAGCAATCGTTGTTAGAGTTAAATTTTTTATCAAGATCCTCGTTCCTTTTTCTTTCGAACTCAGAGTTGTACATTGACAGTCGATCTCTTACCCATCGGATATAAAATTTATAAATCCTGTTACTTTTTACACACGCGAGTGTAGGCGCATTCGACCGGAAATGGGTGGAAACTCGATTACAAAGGTTGCCAGCGGGAGTCGGATTATTCGAATCGTGACTAAGAAAATCGGTTTCGTGTTCGATGGCCGGGCGAGTGCAATTTCATGGAATGCAATTCGAGCTATTGCTCGAATACGTTTCATTTCCCATTGTTGAATACAAAATCGATCGTAAGTTTGATGAAGTTGTAAATGGAAGCCCGCGGAACGTGTGACCCCGTGGTTATTACAAATTTAATGAAACAATCGTTAATTAAAATATCATGTTTGCCTGTTGAAGCGATTTGTCCCGATCGCCCCTAAAGCTCGCAAATAATTCTTCTACCTCGTCAAAGAATAAATTTCGATTTAATTTCGAATAAATTTCAAACAAATTTCAAACAAATTCCATAATTTTCTTCATCGCTCGATTAATAATTTGTCGCATCGTTCATCCAATGGGACGATAATTACACGCGAGATTGTTTGAACAGTTGAGCTTTCTAAACTCATTAACGAAGAGAATAGAGACCAGGTTGCTATAAATGCATATTCATGCTACCGATTCTCTTTCATCTTGTAAAAAGAATTCTCTGCACCGGTGCTTGATTATTCTTTGATTTGTAAATCGTTTTCCACGAATATAAATTCTAATTTTCTTAACTGTGAACCGCGATAAAGCAGGATTTACGTTTCCCAATTTTTCTGCTAATCAACGTTCCTCCTGTATTAAAGCTAAACAAGCCGCGATTAAAGCACAGTGTTTCGTATCGAAAAAATCAAAGTGAAACGATGTAGAAAATTATTTATTTACGTTAACAGAGAATCGTAGAAAATTTTCATAACATCATAGTCATACGGTAAATTTATAAAATTTTTATAAGAAATCACGAATTGGTCGTTTTTATCACTTCGATAATTATTCATGAAAATTCCTCAATTGTTTTCTACATTATTTTAATGCAAATTGTTTTATCAAGCAGTGATCCTTTTATTAAAATCGTTGAAATTATTTGGCCTAAGAAACTGGGCTGTTTATAAAATAATTTTATACATTTTTGTACCAACAAAGAGCCAAGGAGTCCGATAAGATAACAAGTACTCAACTTTAAAGTGCATCAAGGATTTTTGTGAGCATTCAGAACGCTTAAAGGCGAGGACGTTCTTGCTCCGTTTCGCGTAGAATGATTTTTTTATGTTTATCGAAAATAGTATCGCGAAACGTAACCCATTTTATTCAAGGTTTCTTTCTGTATAATTAACCTAGATTCGAGATAGTCTTACTGATCATTAATCTCCGTGTACCTCGAATCAAATCCTTGTATCTTGTAAAGAAAAAATAGAAAAGAAATATAAAACTTAAGATTTGCATTGGATATCAGTCGGTTATCGTTATTATTTTTAAAGTACTGATTTAACGTATATCTTGATCTCACCACTGGATGAATACAAAATACATATAATGTACGTATTCAACATAGAGATTCGTTCGTTTTAAGTACAATTGAATCTCCTGGACGTGAAACAAGGAAAATACATTAGTTCAAGACCGCTTTACATTGGTTACGCTGGCTAGGTATAGAATTTAACGCGAGAAGCGTATAACAATTATTGATTCTGTAGAAGGTGAGCAATTAGACGATTATTCAACACCAGAACTACCGAAATCATTAAAATGACTTGCCTCTGATTTTTCATAGAAATTTTATAAATTTACAACGTTGCATTTTCAAAGATTTTCAAGAATTTTCAAGAATTTTCAAGTATTTTCAAGGATTTTCAATAATTTTCAATGATTTTCAAGAATTTTCAAGAATTTTCAAGGATTTTCAAAAATTTTCAAGAATTTTCAAGAATTTTCAAGGATTTTCAAAGATTTTCAAAGATTTTCTGTGACTTTATATAAAAGATATTAATAAATATCTGGTTCCTCTGAATTATATATTTTTTTATATACGTATCACTTAAATTCTCTTTGGTAAAAATTAGCGTACTTCAATCGTCTGTTGCTGTAATATTAAACAAGATTTATATTACATTCAAAGTGCACCGACGATTTTTATCCGAGTCGTCAAAATTCTATTCGTATATTCCCAGTAATTATTATTTCACGTTAATTTTTAACAAAAATTTTGTATTTATCTTATCTCTTCGAAGAGTGTCGAAAAGAACCCTCTATCGTCGTTACGATTGTTCTTTGGGTTGGCTCCAAATGGTAACGAAATTGGCTAGCGTTCGCTGGACGAGGGTTAAAACATCTCACTCTCCTCCAACCATTTGCACTCGTAAACTTTTTTAAGTTTCATCGGACACTTACCAAAATTGCAAATGTTGTTCCGAGATAGGAAACAGAACTATCGAATGTTTACGATTTTTTATATATTCGGTCGATTCGTTTCGTTCGGAGATAAAAATATTTGATTCGACGAAGATACAAAGTTTAACTGGAAGCTTAACTTGTGAAATAAAATTACAAGTGTCGCCATTTCGGTGGAGCGCGAAGAGTTTAAAGTTTCAGAAAATTCAGAGCCGTTCAAGATATATAAAATTTCTTCGAGATAAGTTTGGACCGACAGTGGTTTATTGAATCAGTCGAGGAACTTTATCGTTACACGTTAAGTTCATCCACGGAGAGCCGACACTCCCGAGGAATTGATATAATCTCTCGAGTGTGTCAAGTGCTTGTTTCCAGTCGCTGAGGGTCAATCGAGCTTTATTTCTGGATCCGGGAATCCTGTCTATTAATGAATCTCTAGTTCTCTGTATCAGCTGCAGTCGCTACAATCGGTTCCTCTTCACAGCCAGTTCGTCACGTTTCACCCTTTATCGATCATTCTGTCACAGTGGTTCCCAACATTTTTTTTTTCTCTTTTTATTCGGAGCGTATTTTGGAAGAAGTAAAAATATTTACACACGCTTTGTATACGTATCTGTGTATCTTCAAAAATTTCTTAAAATGTTATTTTGGAGTAGGAGGAAGGAAGAGAGAGACGAATGTGTTTTTAATAGAAATTTGTGATAGGTTCGATAGAAATCTGGCAAACTTATTGGTATCAGGTTGTTTCGAAAGTTTCATTATCTTCACGCAGTGATTTTCTTTGGTAGTGTTTTGTTATAACATAACAATTATAAATATAACATTTATAAATATATAGTCAATAGCATTTATAAATATATAGTCAATAGCATTTATAAATATATAGTCAATAACATTTATAAATATATAGTCTTATTTGTAAAACGAGAGATGGAGGAAGGTAGCAGAAGAAAAATAAAATATAAAATATCATGCATGCACTCGTGTCGCAGATTATGGTTCGAATGTAATAAAGACCGCAGTGACAAAGTTTAACCTTAACATTAACTGCAATTTTGAATTTATAAGATTGAGAATTAGCAAATATTAATTATGTACAATATTTCAATATTTTGCATAATTGAAATCAGTGAATAGCTGTTACTAACGTATACGAATACCAGAAGAAATCGTAAAGCCAGAGGTTAATTAAAGAATAGAAACTTTTGAGACAATCTAATGTATTACAAATTTTTTTTTATTTTTATATTTATATTTGCTTTATTCTTACGAGTTAGTAACTCGTCACTACGAATTTCGTTTTACATTTCTCGCATTTTCAAATCTTTTTCGCGCCACCTAATCCGAACCTAATTACATCTCGCGGCACAACAGTGTGCCGGTACGCACAATTTGGGAACAATTGTTCTATGATCGATAATCGATGACACGAATCCAAGGTTTGGTTCGATGCATATTAACCGTGCGTGTTGTTCAGCTTCCTGCAATATATTGCACCGGTGGAAGAGACGATTTGGATATGTCGGATCTGACAAATTGGAACCGTCGCTACCAGCAGTGGGCGAATTAATTGTTTCCGGGTATGGGAGACAGACTTTTTGCAATTCCATGTCGTATTGACCAGGGGACAATATTCACGGTTCTATGGTGATTGTTTGAATTTTTTAAAAAATCGTACGAACGCTTTTATGGTCGAGCGTACGCGAGTACCCGTGCTGAATGTTAATTCTGATAAGAATAAAATATGGTGGTCGGTGGGACAGGCGAATTTAGGGAGATTGTCTTGGTTTAATTTCCTAGAAATTTAATCTTTCCGGTGCTATGATTAATTAAAGCTTGCGGCTGAAATATTTAAAAAACAATTTTTCTTATAACATTAAATCGTTCTTTGTTAATTTATGAAACTTTGCTTGCGTTCTGTGATTCAGTAAGGGTCGTACGTGCGATGTTAAAAAAAATATATAAAATATATAAATATAAAAAATTGTTTTTCTTTTCTTAGTTTATAAGATTTAATTTTGTTGAAATAATTTTTTCGGTACCGGTACTCTTCTTTGTTTCTGGTCTTTATTTTTATTCGAAATGCTGGAAATAAATTTATCTTTCGTATGTGGATGATAAAATCCACAATTTGATAATTAATCTCGTTAGAGAATTCAAGATCTTTTTTCTCCGAATTTTCTTAAGCCCGTGTCTTTTTTACTCCAATTTAAATTTTCGCTGTGAAGAGTACGATTATTCAAATGTCAGTACAAGAAATTTGATTTTCCTGATTCGAACGTTCGTTCCATGGAAAGATTTCGTGGAAACGAATTCTTGGCCCGAAATTGAAGTTCCATAACGAAGATGGAACGAGCCTCGATTGGCAATCGGATTTAATGAGACACGCAAACGAGGTCACGGCTTAGTAACGCGATGCGTCTCGCGACTCGATGATTATAACGGGTCTGCTTTAGCGAAAGCTCGTCGCGTTTCGATGCCGTGGAAAAACCTTGGAAACAGGATTTTCCGAGCATCGTTTCGTCGGGTCTTTTTAAACGCAGTCGACGGTGGAAGAAAGAAAAACGCTCTGTATCGTGAATAGCATCGTTCTTTTCTCTCTGAATCCTTGGATTCGAGCTTAAATCGAATGGTTCTTTAACCTTCGCGTTTCTCTGTTCACCTTTGGAAATTCGTGAAATTATGATACGCGAAAATTCGCGTCGTGCCTCTATTTCTTTCCGCGATACTCCGTGATATCAACGCTAGAATTTCTCAATAGATTTGCAAACGTAGCTCCTGTGCAATGGGTCGCGTGAAATTAACACTGGAACTAGCAGAGTGGTAAAAATAACTCGTGCGTAATTTTTTACAGAAATTATATAAATTAACCAGAATTCCTCAGATACAATTTTCCGAGATTTTCTGTTGAAAATATAGATTACATATTATTTTATGTACCTTCCACTTTGATTTCTTCGCTGGAAATAAATACACTTTAATCGTAGTTCTACTGTTAATCTGGAATTTTCAACGACTACAAACTCGTTATTCTCTTATTAGAAATCGTAAAGTACACAGTGTACTTAAATTCATTTTTTTTTTCTTTCTCACAGACATGTTTCCCAACCTTCACAGCTGATGGATTAATTATTAAACTCTGGATAGAATAATTATTAAAATTGTAAAACTTATATGGTGCATGGAACAGAAATTAAAATATCTAAAGAGACATTAATAAACGTAATATCATTACGTTTGATAACAATTTTTTCATCTCGAAGATATCCTTTCGAGGAGGAGAGCTCGAGTTAGACTTTTAGTAAAATTGTTTCGTCGAAGTGGAGGAATGGTTGGTTGTTTCACGTAAAGAATTCTTTTCCGGAATACTTTACGTCGCGAGTATCGATACTCGAAGTACACGCAGCCATTGCACCCGAAGTGGAATCTCACGATCGCGAGAACACGTGGAAAACAATTTTCGTCCGAGTGAGTTATACACACTGGTGGCCATTATGCGCTGAAATTACGGTGCAGCTTGTGTATTTTAGAGAACGCTGATTCCTAGCATTCGGAGCCTTTAGACCGAACCCAGAGCTTCCCGTTAAATCCGTTACGGACTCTTTCAGCGATTGAGTTACTTGTTTCGGTTGATTGTTTGCGCAGCTGATTGTAAATCTTCCGATTTGCTTCTTGGCTTTAGTCTTACCGCTTTTCGTTCTCTAATTTCTCTATTTTTCTCTATTTCTAGTTTTTTCGATCTATCGCCCGAAGTTTGACTTTCGAAACGCAAGGTGAATCAGGAATTATGGAGATGGTTTAAATAAACCCTCGATTCTATATTTTGGCTGGTTGCGGCGAAAGCGAATACAAGAGTGTCCTTTTTTACTATCCTTTGACCGTGAGGACGATTCCGTCAGTACATTTTGTCTTACAAGGAGAATACGTAAAGTGTAACTTTCGGATTTTGGTGAAACTTTGCAGGTCGATAAAGAATCAAAAGATGTATACCTCTGTTCAATATTAGGTTTGTACACTTTATAGTTTATAGGATATTTAGCAACAAAGATTGAATTATCGATTTAGTTACAATTTAATGTTTTTCTTGTCTGTAAAACTTAGTACGATTTAATATTTTTATGAGACATTCCGTTTTCAACACGATTGCGCTTAATTTCCAAAGACATCGCGCCATGATTATTTACAAAATTAAAAATTTATGG
>SMSQ01026294.1:189910-216874 GCA_019453375.1 Ctenoplectra terminalis | reverse complement strand
AAAAAAAAGACTATATTCAAGAGTCAAGTTAACAATCTGTTGCAAAATAAGTATCGATAATAATTGTAGATAATGCTTCGAATGCCTTATTCGTACACAATTTCTAGAATTCTTCCTTTTACCTTATACAATTTTCAGAATGTTTCCTTCGATTTGTTTCGCACGATCAAAGTTTAAAGAAGTCAAATTTTTAACTCACTTATATTCCATTTTTAAATCTTATTAATAAAGTTATAAAATCGCAGAGGTTCTATGGAAGTATATGAGAAAGATTGTATCGAAGCGAGCTACTAGTTGAATTATTTATGTTCCTATATACGTATGTAGTTGAAAAGCTTTGCGGACAATCCTTAATAAAAAAAGGTTTTCTTTGCAAAGTGTGTCTGTGCGTGGTCCTAGATTTCAGAGCGCGGTGGTAATGTTATCTGCTTGGCGGCTGGTAACCATATTTCAAAGAGATAGCTTCGCAAACGCAACAAGTTGCTCCAAATGCATGTAATAGACGGTATCTTAACGCGGAGGAACTGACACAGTGATTAATCATTAAGACTGCGTGACAAGTGATAAATGTAAGCAAAGGAATACAGATGCAATATATAACGCGAAAAGTGACAAACGTAATGACTGTTCGAATTTCAGATTACCTTTCGCAATTAGGGAAAAAAGAGAAAATCAGAAACAATATTCCGAGTACTATTAGAGTAAAAAATTTATAATTAAATATCAAGAATTGGATAATAATGATAAATTGCTTAACTCTTTTCTCTTAAATGGTGCCCTCATGGCACCACTGCAAGTTTTCACAGTTAAAATTCGATTCATTATACAACGTGTTTCATCCTGTATAAGCTATTCAAAATTTACAATAGTCACTGGTGATCAAATTTTTGATAGGTAAATAAAACATCAAGATTTTTACCACTTTCTTTCGTTTAACACTAGAACTACCGGCGATTGAAGTATACTTTTTTTGTACCAAAGAAATAAAAATCAAAAGTATATAAAAAAATGGATAATGTATGAGAGACAAGTATTTATCTATATTTTTAACAGAAAATGGAAAATTAGAAAAAAAAATGTACCACAGAAGATTTATAAAATTTCTATAAGAAATTGGTATGTAGTATTCTGACCACTTTGATAGTTCCAATGTTAAACATTCCAACGTAACTTTTTCTCCAGACATAGGACAGATTTAAATTCATAAAATGTCCTTGTTAAACCACATTAAGTTATATCAAAAAGTTATATCAAACTCTAGGGGTTCAAGTACTATTCTATGTACATAAACATCAAACTCCCCACTGTATCACCGTGTAAAATAATTTCTACACCAATATACAAACATTTGTTCACTTACCTCACCGTCGATCTTCTTGAACTCCGGGTCATCCTCGTCCACTTCGAAGTAGAGCTCCGTAGACGTCACGGAGATAATACCGGGAGCCACGATACCGGGCGCGATCAATTTTCCTTTCGTGCTGATGTTCACCGGGCCTGACAGAATACAATCTCGCTGTAGTTCACGTGCATAAACACACTCGCACGCATACACGCGTTGCACAATTTAAACGATAGAACCTGTCACGTTTCGCTTACATATGCAAGCAAACGAAACAAGACGAAATGAAACGAAATTGAAGATCTAACCTGTCAGATCGTTATCGAGGTCTCTGTCGTCCGACAACAGCTCACTGTCGTCCATCAGATCCGCCGACTGCAATTGCTGCTGATGTGCACGCGAGGCTGCGAGATGCGCGTGAAACTCTTCACGCGCTTGCAGAATCGCATCCTCGGGTGCACCGTGTTCGAGGGCCGCCTTCAGTGTAGCTTCGGGATGGCTCGAGCCTAGTGGATTGTGCACGAAACGCTTACGTCTACGTGCATCATCCTCCCAAGCATCTAGCTTCCAGTATTCGGCCAATCTGTGTTAAACGAGATTTTATTTTTTCGTGCTTTAAATTATACCTTCGTGATATTGATGAACATTAAAGAGATCCGGGTACAGTTACAATTATTCTCGTTAGGGTTCTTAAAAACATCACGGCACAAAGTATTACTTAAATAACTCGAATTTTAATAATTTTTTGACAAAAATATCTGATGTAATGAAGAGTACACTGTGATCTGTGATCGATTAGGAATCTGATACGTTTCTTAAGTATACAATTATAAATTATAAATACTTCAGTATGCTTTAATGTTTGAAGCTTTTGAAATGACAATAATGTAACCATGTACTCTTAGTATTATTACACCGACTTGGTTATATTATAAATATTTGTAACCAAATACTGGTTCCCTAATTCATAACACCCAACAAAAAAGAACGACTTACTTTGCAGCCATTGGATCCATGTATCCCCAAGCACCATGTTTATTAGACAGGATATTACGGACCTTCTCCAACAATCTACTAGCGATAACATTGTCTCGTCTTCTCGCTGCCGTGATCAAATGATCGCACATCCGTTCCTCTTCCCGTCGGTCGAGCAACGTTTGCGCGCACTGCGACTGCGACAAAAATTTTTCCAATCAATGTCACAAAATTTAACACATGGATCGTAAACGGTGAGGAAGAAAAATAAAATTTCTTAAAATAATATGAAGAATAGCCAAAAGAAGTACCTCGAAGTCGGCGTGCTTCAACACGTCGTCCGCTCTCATACGATTCAGGATAAACTCAGCCTCGTTGGCCACTCGCACTATATGATCCTTCATCGCGTGAGACAGTAACCTGGGCAGCATAAACGTAAACTTTTACGATAGTGTTACGGGAATGGCGGTTCGTCCGCGGTTTTAGTGCACGCACTATAACTCTGTCTTTCTAACGATCATCGTAATGAGCCCTTCTTACCTTCCCTCGTTAATGAGCTCGATGAAAGCCAGGCCTGCGTGTTTCTGCAACGAGTTCTGCCATTCTTGGGAACAAAGTAGCATCACCAGTTCGACCACGGAGTTGCTGTTCTTGAAGGTGGTCAGACCTAGCGTGGAACGAAAGGAATCGTTAAAAGGTTGGTTGCCGAACAAACGATGGTCGAAACGAAAAGGTTAACACGTTGAGTGCCGCGTGGGCCATTGGTGACCCATGATAATTGACGGAAATAAAAGTTTCATTAGGCGAAAACAACTATTGTTTGCAATATTATTTAAATAAAGTAGACGCAAGAAAAAAAGCCAAAGTGTCAAGAATTGAACACAAGTGCTACAATTTCCTAATTAAATATTCTAAAGTAACTTTTTTGCTTGGGCTTAAAATACTATTAACACATTACCAACCGCAGGAGATATGTTTATTTGGGTATTTACAAAAAAAAATCTGGAAAGATTTTTAAGAAATCCCACGTTATGGAAAATAATAGAAAAATTAAAAATAAAGCTTATTAAATATCTCTAAACATATTGTGCAACAAAATTCCACGAAACGAAATATGAAAGGGAAGAATTACATATCTGGAATGTTGCGATGAAAAATAAGAGATATCCCTGAATGGTTAGCAATGTGTTAAAACGTTTACTTTTCACTCGGCACGGAACGTGTTAAGGCGAATTTAGACTTTTCACTTTGAACGTCCAACCCTGATGATTCATCCACAGTGAAAGGCGCAAAGATTATTGTCATCCACATTTCATGTATCATTCCAAAGTGACTAGTGAACAAAGTAGAGTCATTGTCTGCTTTCAGATCAATCGAATGGATTATTCATTCGCAGCGAAGCGGCAATAAACTCAATCACGACACTCGCTATTTCATTCGCCGACATTTCGAAGACCAGTAAATTGAATTCAATCATTGAACAAGTATAAATACTCCAGCCTTCGTTTCAAACATTCACCGTAGACGAATCATCCGCGACGAACGATCCAAACTGAAAAAGTATAAATTCAGTTTTACGGATGGGAAAAAAATAATCGCGGTTGAAATTCAGCTGTAAAATACACGGGGGACCAGCAGCAGGACACGGGTATACGAGCAAAGAAAGAAATAGAAAAGACATAGACGGTTGGGTGATTTATAAACGACGCTGAATGTATCTCTTCGAGCATTGTTTAAAAATAAAAGTGCATCGATATGTGGCACGGCCGTCATCGGCGACGTTCCACGAATATAAAATCTCCGCGAAGTGCCACGGACTGAGCGGCGTCACGTGAATACAAATGTCCGACGATTATCCCGGAATACGCGTTCCATCTTTCTAAGCGAAACCATAAACTGACTAATTTGAATACATTCACCGCGATGAACCGAAACAGATAAAACGGAGGAATATACGCGCTGTATGTTGATAAAAAGAGGCTTTGGAATCTGACAGCCTATGGCGTTTAACCGTGTTGCATGATAAACTTTATTTAGTGTCTATAAATTTTTTTCTTTCGATGACACAAATCATGCGTCGTTGCTCGTTTTCTGGAAAGAAAGAACTGTTAAGTATGTTCCTAACAGATAAGACGATTTTCTAAAAAGGAGAGTACCTTAAATTACATCGAAAACAATTGGTACGATGCAGGTCTACGTCGGTCAAATTTTCTTTTATTCGGAACGTTCGATATTGTAAACTTGTATCTTTTTAATTCACTTTATATTACTATTTTTATATTCTTTAAAAGTCTGAATATAAATTCTTTATTTCTAATAGCGTATTATTCCATCGTTCTAAAGATATCCAATTGTAAATGTCTTTTGTTAACAATGGCTTCCAACCCATCCCTTCACGACACCCTGTATCTTCTATTTTCCATAGTGTTGTATTAACGCGTTAAGGACGGAACTTTTTCTTCTCTTTCTTTACGAATTTTACTACGAATAACTTTTTACGTACATCCACTTTTAGATAAATTCTCCTCAAAAATGTAAGTCCTAATTTAAACGTTAATTTAAATTGATCGCTTTTAAGAATAATTCCGCCATTTTTACTTTCTTCAAACACGAAATATCACGTGATCCGTCCGCAATGTGTTGATATCCACATTATCGGAACACACATTGATTCGTATAACCCTCGTCTCATTCTACACTAAAAACTTAACCTTCCGCGAACCAGCTATTAGATTAACCCCAACGGTATTGAAACTATACATTTTTCAAAGAAAAATTTTCAACCGTATTAATTCGTTAACACTTACAAGATTTAAAAGAAAAATCATCGTTTTATCCGGATCTGATCCTATTCTAAAATCGATGAAACACAATTTTAAACTGTGTTATTATGCAAATTATGTATTTGTAGACGAATAATCGTGGCAAAACTAACCTCACATGGTTCAGGGTGTAACTTTCGTTCGCCTGGTTCGTGGACGATTATCGCGTTAACCGCCACGCCGAAATCACACGTTTTGCTCAGGACGCCACGGCTGAGAACGTCACACCGGTAGATAGAAGGTTCGATAAAAATCAATCTCATTTTTGAGCTTCTAATAAAAACTCTTAACCGTCGAACAATGCACATTTTAATTCAAAGTATTCTCAAATCACCGATCATGTTCAAAATTCATTGACCGTCAATGTTGATTCAACTCTTACAATTGGAAAGATTTGAAGCAGTTCGGTCTCCGGTGACCACCGTGACGCTACAGGAGGAGAAACAATCTGCGTTCACATATGACCGCCGTGGCGGTAAACGTGTTAAATGTATAAACAACCTTGCGCAACTAAATTTCCCAACAGAATACACCAATGTTAAAAGAAGCGTTCACACAAAATATATAAGTAGATTAGTCGATCAGATTGCACTTACGAGCCCTACCTTTGCCTTCCGTCAGCAATTCCTGGCCATGGGAACCGACCAGCGTTTTCGAGAGGAACGGAGCGAAGTCCACCATGATCTCCCGCAAAAGCGGGCAAACGGAGCCCAGTGCCATTTCTAGTTTTTGCGTTAGCGACGCCTCGCCGCGCGGGGGCGTCGGGACGGGTAAGTGATCGACCAGTCCCTTGATCGGTAAGTCGTCCGGTCGCGGGGTAGCAGAAGTCATAACCAATCTGTCCGAAACGCGAACGACCGAGATTTCTCCCGAAGGTTTTTCGCCGCGTTCCGCGTTACCCAGCATCCCTTGTTCCAGAACGTTTCCTTCGCTGTCTTGAATGTCACCTGTTGATTAGAAGAATCAGGAATTAAAATTAACGCGTTAAGTGTTGCAACTGGAACCAGTGGACCGGAGTGTTGCGCTTTGTGTGTTTGGCGAGAGGTTGGAATTATCCTGGCGTCCATCTTTTTGCTGTTGTGAATGATATTGGCGCAAAAAGGAGCAGAGAGACGTGGACCGGATGGCTCGTGAGTACCAAATGATTACAAATTGAAAGATAAGAGATGGAAGAACTCTCTATAGCCCGATTTTTGTTCGCGTATCGGAAAATTATTAGAATCGATCGGTTTGTTGCTTTGGTTTAACTCTTCGCACTCCGTGCGATTTTTATCACTGAAGAAATGAAATTTTATTTTGAACGAAAAAAATTACTATTGAAAGTACTTATTTTTATTTATTTTACAAATGTCCTTTCTTCGTTCGGAAACGAAACATAAATTTTTAATTTTGTAAATCGTCACGGTGCGATATCTTTGGAAATTAAGCGTAATCGTGTTGAAAACAAAATGTCTCCGTAGCGGAGCCAAAGGAGCGCTAAGGGTTAACGCGTTAAGCGCCACGCCGGTCCCTGTGGACCGACGCTGAAATTTTTTCTCTCTATAGTCCGATTTTTGTTCGCGTATCGGACAATTATTAGAATCGATCGGTTTGTTGCTTTGGTTTAACTCTTCGCACTCCGTGCGATTTTTATCACTGAAGAAATGAAATTTTATTTTGAACGAAAAAAATTACTATTGAAAGTACTTATTTTTATTTATTTTACAAATGTCCTTTCTTCGTTCGTAAACGAAACATAAATTTTTAATTTTGTAAATCGTCACGGTGCGATATCTTTGGAAATTAAGCGTAATCGTGTTGAAAACAGAATGTCTCCGTAGCGGAGCCAAAGGAGCGTTAAGGGTTAACGCGTTAAGCGTCACGCCGGTCCCTGTGGACCGACGCTGAAATTTTTTCGTTTAGGCGACGTTGGTTTCTAGGGACTGATAATTTGACTGGTATCAATTTAAAATAACGCGTTATAATTCGTCAATGAAAAACGAAGATACGACTTTCCTTTGCAGGGCTTTATAATTTTCTTCTTCTATCGTTAGCTGAAATAGATATTTTTATAGATATTATTTAACAACATCGAAAAGAGTTCTCACCGCGAGAGTGCGCCATATTGTGAATGTTTCGCGGATCTTCTCTTTGATTCGTCATCGGGATCGCGTCTCCGTCTTCGTTCAGGTTCACATCGGTCCATGCCTCCTCGGAAGAGTTATGTTTGTTCTCATTGTCCGTGGTAACCTCGGATGGACTCGCATCCGCGGTGATATTACTACGGTGCACCGTTTCTTCGCTTGAGTCGTTGCTCTGATAAAACGAAGCAAATGAGATACAATTGAAGTCACGGTGTATTGTTAAACGATCTCGTTGAATGTGCGAACGCAAGAGTTTATTAATAATACGTTTGTAAAAACTTAGAAATGGAAACTTAATCGGTTTTAGCACGACTGTAAGATGAATTAAAAAAAAAAGTCCTATTGTTCCGAATTTAAAAAAATATTTCTTCACTTTATCGGTACGGCTTGTTGAATTAATTTCTCTGGAAACAGGTACATCGTCAAAAGAAGTGCATTTAACAACGTTACTTTCAATTAAGATAATTTTAGACAACTCTACGGCTACATCGCTACTTGATACTGAGTACTGTATTTTTCTAACGAAAGCCTAGCTTCCGTTGAACACACTATTTAATCGTATATATCTATATGTGTAACAGTCTTAGGAACGTTTACTTAAGAAGAGAATCAAACGATATATTCTGCGATTAAGTCTCGCGTGCTATGCATCTTAATCGACGTCATGCAGTTAATCGCAACACCACTAATACGCAGTCATCTAATATACGTGTAAACAAAGAATAAAAGCTTCCTAGATTCTCAAGCTACGACGGCGAACGTAATATCGTTATGGCTACGCTCGATTACGTCCATAAATCGCACGTAATAGGAAGACAGCTACTTATGGTAATTATAAGTGGATAAGCCACCGTACAGAAACACGAATCCATTTTATTCTCGTACTGTTCTCTATCTCTATTGCGTACCCGTCGAATGGGCATTCGTTCGTTGTTGCGTCTCTTCTTGCTTTCGACAGATGAAAAGAAAAGAGCGGATGTATCGTCGATCGTGTGGAAAAATTGACACAATTATTCGAATATTTTTGCAAAATATATGGAGAACGATCGTCGAGATAATTTTGCATTTTTCTTTTGTTTATTTTCTTATGGAAAAAAAAAGAACAGATATATCGTCGATCGTGTGGAAAAATTCAAACCATTATTCGAATATTTCTTCCAAATACATGGTGATCGATCGTCGAGATAATTTTGCATTTTTCTTTTATTTATTTTCTTATGGAAAAAAAAAAGAACAGATATATCGTTGATCGCGTGGAAAAATTGACACAATTATTCGAATATTTTTGCCAAATACATGGAGATCGATCGTTGAGATAATTTTGTATTTTTCTTTTATTTATTTTCTTATGGAAAAAAAAAAGAACAGATATATCGTCGATCGCATGGAAAAATTGAAAGCTTTATTCGAATATTTTTTTCCAAATATATGGAAAACGATCGTTGAAATAATTTTGTATTTTTCTTTTGTTTATTTTCTTATGGAAAAAAAAAAGAAAAGAAGATATCTTTTGCTAAAATATGGTGAACAGTCGTCGAGACAATTTTTAATTTTTTTAATGAAAAAAAGAAAAAGAACAAATGTATCCTCGACCGCGTGGAAAAACTGAATCAATTATTCGAACCTTCTTTCAAATACACAGAGAACGATCGTCGAGACAATTTTTTATTCGTTTATTTATTTATCTTTTCGGTGCAAAAGTTCACTTTAGTTTCGCTTTAGGATCTTTCTGTTCCGAGTCCATACTCAAAGTCAAACTTTTACCTGGACATTTCGTGGCAGTGGTTCAGTGGGTCTTGTCGAGGAGCCAAGCGTTGGTTCTGACGAGGTGTAATCCTCTAGAATTGTCCGTGGCCGAGGTACACCACTGTGACCTCCCTTCAGAACCAGTAGTTAGTACGCATAGCAATGCAAGCAGAGGAAGTTAACGTTGAGAAAAATTAAAGAATAAAGGTGTCGCATGCTCGAAAGAGTTACAAGTCGGAGAGACATGAGATAGATAGAAATCTTTGTTAAAGATATAACAATTTATGTACACATTCGAATCGAGCTCAGTAAGAAAGAAAAAAAAAAAAAAAAAAGAAAAAAAAAAATAGGTACCTTCATAGTTTCATCTTAATCGTTGAAAACTTTAAGTGAATTTCACGTGCGAGAATATAACTGCAAGTGTGTAATCAGACGGTAATCATTACTCTGGACTACGTGAGTGCAAATGAACAAATATTTTAATGATAAATATTCGACTAGGTAAAACACTACATGCTGGATGTACCAGAAACTTGTTCCACTTTTCAGGTTAAAGAATTACTTCGGGGTTGGCTAACGTGTTAACTACTCAGGTACAGATAAGCTACTTCTAAGGAAAACTGTCGTTTATCGTAACTGTAATATCTAGTAACATCGTACTTTGAAACATATTTTCTTTCTTTGTTACATTTTCGTTAAAGATCTACTATTCGTTGTTAGACTATTAATACTTGGGATGCATGCAGTTGGTTCGTTCATCGGGTTAGAAATTTCAACAGAGACACGTAGAATTTAGGATCTCAAGTATCTACGGTAGAAGAATCGGAAAATGACAGTTCAATAAACGAATGCAAAGCTCATCGCGTGGGCGGAGAGTGCCAATTTTGTAACCGTGGATCGTGCGTGACAAGAAAAAGGTGCAAGAGTCATCGAAACGTATCGAGTATACGTAACACAATATATAATATATCAAGATCACGATTTCGAAACGATCATCGCATCATTTTTTCTTCTTTTTTTTTTTTTTTTTTTATAATCGTAATTCAGTGAACACAAACAACGAAACACGATTGTATCTCTTCAAAAGCATGCAATCTCAAGTAAAGTTGTCACAAATCTTCTCGAGCATCGACGTTTTATGTGTGTATATATATATATACCGAGAGAATCATGAAATTTCGTTATTTTCGTTACTTTCACGTACGAACAGCACTGAGGAGAGATACACAAGACTTTTTACCTGAGAACAACGGATCAATTAATCCCGACGTACGCATCATTCGTACGGGTAGATCTTTTACGTGGCACGTTATTCAAAACGGTATGCAGCAATAGTTGGATCTTATCGAATAGATGCGAAAATTGTATTTCGTGGTCACTTACCTTCGTCGATGGTGGTCCGGACGAAGTAACGTCGTGATCTGCCAAGATCGACGAATTGTTCTCGTCGACGATTATCACTTCGTATTCGCCGTCGTCCTGAGAACCGGCCTGACTCATTATACCTCCGCTTCCTGGGAACATATTTTGGCATTGTGACGATGCGTGCTTGGAAACAGCGTGATACTTCGTCTTGCAAAAGCAGGCTGACATGAACGACCGTGCGATCGACGACATTCTTTGTAACGATAAATTCCAGTTTTGTCTGATACGATTTCTGATACTTTATTTTCGTATAAATTTTGTTGATTGTTACGTCGATCGCATTGCACGGGAGAGGAGATGCATTATAGTGCAGGAATTCAAAACGGAAAGGAAAAAACGAAGCGTAATCAGGAATGTAATCGAAGCATTCAAAAACTGTTCAGCTGTTTGAAGCAGAAGGAAACGATCATTGTAGTAATGGAATTTTGTTTCATTATACTGTTGTTTTGTTTTATTGTTTTTTTTATAATTGACGCTAGAACTATCGATGATCAAGGCATACTTACTTGTAGCAAAGAGATCAAGACGAAAGATATATGAAAGAATAGATAATAAGAGGGATAGAAATCTTTATCTATATTTTTTACCGAAAAATCAGAGAATAGTAGAAACTTTGAATTAGTCGTTTTTTACGGAAAAATTAGAGAATAGTAAATTTATAAAAATTCTATGAGAAACTTTGAATTAGTCGTTTTTTACGGAAAAATTAGAGAATAGTAAATTTATAAAAATTCTATGAGAAACTTTGAATTAGTCGTTTTTTACGGAAAAATCAGAGAACGATAAATTTATAAAAATTCTGTGAGAAACTTTGAATTAGTCGTTTCTTACGGAAAAACCGGAGAATAGTAGATTTATAAAAATTCTATGAGAAATTATGAATTAGTCGTTTTTTTACAGAAAATCAGAGAACAGTAAATTTATAAAAATTCTACGAGAAACTTTGAATTAGTCTTTTTTTTTACCGAAAAATCAGAGAATAGTGAATTTATAAAAATTCTATGAAAAACTTTGAATTAGTCGTTTCGAGCGTGTCGGTAGTTCTAGTGTTGAGTTTCGCGTTTCCTTTTTCTTCAATGAATATTTATATATAAAATAATATCTGGTAATCATAGTAAACGTAAGAAAATCATTAAGAATGTTTCAAATGCGTAACAGCAGCGAACATTTTGAGGTTTTCTAGAGATTCTTTTCATCACATGTAGAAATTGAAATAATAGTCTCAAAGAAACGCGTCGTTTTAGTGTTAGCATGTATATTAGTCAAATTTTCGGCTAGCAAAATAATAATTTCAAACGTGCATCTGTCGTTGGTTAACAAACTTAACCATCCCTTGTTAGTGAATTCATTTTTATTCATCACGAAGAAGAATAGTCCTGCGTTCTGTGTTAACGAAATCATCGACACGTGAGCTTGCACTGTTAGTTACAATTCATAACAGACATGCAGACTTTCTGATTACTCGCAAATCGTATACAAATGGTGCTTAGCTTCCATTCGCAGCTTGTGCTCCAAGCCTTTGAACAACATTCGCTGATACAACTAAGTATAACAATCAACAAATCGTATAATCGCAACTTCAGCAAGAATGCAACAATTTCGTGAAAATTTTCAACGAACAAAATATTTATTCAGCTTCGTCCTTCTCGTACAAAACGATCAGAAACATAAACACAGTGACCCAAAATCATCGGTATTCGCAATAATACAGAACCAAAAATTCTATCCGAGATTCGATCGAACAATCTCGCTTCTGCCAAACAAAAAGATATATCGAACAACAAAAACAGGACAATGCTCGTGTGCGGTGTATGTGCGTGCATGTGTATGTCCCTCTGTACAGATCAAACCTCATAGTGGCTCAAACAGGCTACTGAATGGCAAAACATGCAGACAGAAATATGGACACTTCCAATAATATCGACAAAACCGAAGAAGAAGAATAATAACCGAAGAGGAGTAAGGTCAGTGGCGGCTCGTGGCTCCGAATTATGGGGATGGTGGAACTTTTTAATTATACGTACACACTGTAAATACAGTGTATACGTGTTCGGATAAAATATCGAAATCATGGTAAACGTTAAGAAAAAAAATAAATAAATAAAAATAAAAATAAAAAGGAAATGAAACAATAAAGAATAAAAAAATATTATTTTGCATACAAACAACAGTGGATTACGCTAATAGCTCGCATCTCACTACGACGTGCACACGTTTGCGCGTTGCAATGCTACTTTTTATACAAAATAAGAGAATCGTATAGAATTGTTGATTATTGATTTGATAAAATTAAATATTACAAATACAAATAAGCCGATAAATGTATTTATATATAGAGAAAAATTTTGAGGTGCTGCGGTTCCGCAGTGCCTGCGCACGGGCCGCCTCTGAGTAAGGTAAAAGAAAACTGGTTGCGTCGATAATTCGCTCATCGGCAAAAGTGGTAGACGGCAAGTAAAAAATTGGAGCAGGCGATAAAGAAACAAACTCGAGCATTCAGTGGAACACAACGTTCGGGCATTCGAGTTACCTTGCAGACCAACACCGGAGTTTCTATGACAGAGATTTCGGGGCTGATCGATATGCTTTTGAAGCGTATGATGGTGATTGTTGTTATTGTGATGATGGTAATGATGATGACGATGATAGTTATGGTTATTCGGATGATGGTTATAATGATTACTGTGGTGATTCGGGAGATAATAGTTGGAGGGGGGCTGGCGATTAGAGTGCCTGGCAGCCGGTAGCGGGTGCTGGTGGTGGTGCTGGTTCATGTGGTGGTTGGCATTGGCATTGGCATTCGCATTGGCGTTAGGGTGAGATCCCGGGAGGAACTGTGGGTACACGTGGTGAGACCACTGTGGAAACAGGGGCCGCCCTCCTCCACCACCATTCCCATCTGCTGAGGAACCACATTTACCACGTTACCACGATTCTCAATCGTAAGCCCTCTCTGTGTTTCTGTTGTTCATTCGCTTTTATCGTATGATCGTGTCGCGCAAAAACGCGATAAAAATCGAGTCTACTGGGTTTCACTCTGTCTACCGTGGAAGCATTCTTCAAGCCACATTGGTGGCTTCTATATCTAGAGATGGTCAGTACCTTATATTTTTATGGATGTATACTGTTTGCAGGGTGATATCATTGCTATGTTTCTGTGATATAATACCATCTTTTTTAGCTTTATGAATAACTAGCGTCCGTCTCGGCTTCGTCGGGGATATTAACGCGACTGATTCATATTTATTAGAATTATTTTTTAAGATAATAAATATTTGCGGCAATCTAGTTCTGTAGGGAAAAAGCGCGCGAGAAACTACAGAATAGTTGTACATGGGAAAAAAATGTATATGTATATTAATTATATGTTAGTTTATGTTCGTCATGGAACATTCAGGAATAATGTTTTAAAATTTAAGGAAGGTTCGGTAGTTCTTCAGGTTTACGCGAATATAAAAATCAACTTTTTCTTTGTATAATAGTATAAACTTATTGAAATGTATTTTATATATATTTTTTTTTTTCTTAACGGATTTTGAGTTCGATTTGGAACGCTATTAAGGAAGTTATATTGTATATCAGTTTCTTGCATTTAAAGTAATTATGTTACGGAAGAAGTTGTACTGTACTTGAATAACAGTGAAATCGAAAGTGAAATTGAAAATGAAATTAAAGTTCATTTAAGTTGCAAATAATCCCCATTCTCTTTCATCTATTTTGAATTTGCGTTTCCATCGTATCTTCGTTACAATAAAAAGTTTACATTTCTATTGTTTATACGTTATATTCTAATACAATAGATAATAATACAGAGTGAAACTCAGTAAAGTGATTCCAACAACGCGAAATTTTGTATTCCTTCAAAGTACAACTAAATTACTGTATTATATAGATAAATATGAGATTCTAAATTTAGGAGCATCGCACAGTTGAAAGATCACACATATCATTGAAGTACAACATTTAAATGATACATATTGAACATTCAATGGTTTTCAAAGAAACATTTAACATATGTAGTTAGTATAGATTATTTAGTTTCATTATCTTTCGATGTCAACTCTCTTTGGATTTATTTTACACAAATAAATTTTTCATTTTATAATATGAAATAATAGTGACATTTAAAAAATATATCTAAACTGAACAAAAAAAGTGCTAATGCATTCGACAAACATCAAAACTCTCACTGTCAGATACATAGAAAAATAATTCATACAGTGCAATTTGACATGCGCTCTATTCAGTGTAATGTGCTGTTCGATTTGCCGCTACACAGTTAAAGTGCATAGTGTTTCACAGCCGCTACGTATTCGCATATACATTTGTGTTATTGCATGAGATTATCATTTGATTCCGTCATTGTCCAATTACTTTTAATTAATTGGGTTAAAACACTGTATCTGTTAAAATTGTTATAAATTTTGAGTCTTATTTACAATGACTTATTATGTCCATTTTGTGTCTTATAGTTGTTGAACTCAAACTATATTAAAGTTTAAACAGAAAGTTAGAGAAAGTTACAGAAAATTACTTTATCCAAGATGTATAAATATCATGAGAAACATGCTCGTTTCATTGTTGTCAATAACAATCATGCTACAATGTTATGTCACATTTAAAGAATAGAACGAAGTGAATTTTGTTGTTTAATATATGATAGACAGAACAATTAAAAAATATGATAATGCATATCTGACATGTAAGAGTTTTGAAGTATTAATTTAATATTATTATTCTCTTCTCAAACAGTAGTATTTCTTGTGTAAAATCTGTGTTAGGGCTAACACATATATGTTTGAAATTGAACATGCATATATCAATGTCAATATTAGTTTTAATAATCATCAAGTATCTCGTTAACGTTCTTTTTAAAATTCCTGCGAATGACAGTGTCTGCAATCACCTCCACAATTTGTAATTACTAGATTATATGCTGTGTAATTTAGTTACATAAAGTGTTGCCATTTTAATATTCAGATTCGTTAAATAAAAAAACAAAGAATAATTATATAAGTTACTATGAAATTAATGCTCCTAGATACAATAATGTTAAACTGTTTGTCCGTCCTATTAAAGACTAATATGCTTAGCTATTATATCAATTATTCATTATTCATTATTGGAGAATTTGACTCATTTTATTGTAACAAATTATCTAATGTTATAACAGCGTATATCTTACCTGAAGGGCTACCTGGTCTTAGACTAGCACCGTTAGTCTGTATCGTTTGAACCGGGCTTGGTGGACGTTGTGATATTGGTGGTTCCAATATATCACGGTATTTTGATACCATTAGTACAGAGATGAAGTAAACTATAGCGAGGGACAGAAACTGGGCCTGCTTGGTTTCCTCCTGAAATAAAAAAGGAAATATATGCTATCGATTAATTGCTTCCTTTTATGTTTATTATTAGTTGCACCTAAAATATTCCATGTACTTACAACATCTCTGTATATCACAGCTCTTAAGCGATTCACGTCCATATCTTGCAGCAATTTCTCAGGATCTTTTACAGGACTTAATTGATGTGCCAGATTATCCACTATGTTCTATAAAAATAGAAATTATATTTTATTTTAAAGTCAATAAATGATGGTAACGATCACTGCGAACGCTATTCACTATATGATATGAATTTGGATAAGTATACATGGCATGTAACTTGTCAGTATTGATGACAATAACACATTTCTCTATATATATTAAGTTCGATCGGATGAAACATACCTTGGGTGATGTTTGAGCTCCTCGTATAAGAGACTGTATGTGCTGTGATTTATTACTAGAACCAATCTGTCGACCTAACATGCTGTACGATCTGCCACGTTCTTTACACTCTAAGCAGTTTCTAACGGCACATGTACAGACCTATAGAAGCATTTCATCAGATGAATATAACAAAAAACATAGTGTAAACATACATGTTGAATTTCTACGTTGTACATATACGGAAAGTAAAATTATTACAACTATTTAACACATTGCTGATTTAAGAACTATTTCTATTGACAAGAGTTTGCTTGTAGACTACAATTGTGTCGAGGTGTTTGCTTTTTTCCAACTTTCTTCACATGAAATATACAATTCCTTGTTATTTCGAGTGGTTAAATATCTTGCATCTTATATTTTAAGATGACATAAAATTTTGATTACACTTAGATAACTTCCTTTTTTATCGAAATATGTGATGCAGTAGTTTGATATATTTAATCGATATTTAATGAATTATATGTAGACTTTCATATAGATAATTAATATGCTATAACACTATGAAACACCAATATATATACGTACAAAAAAATCGTACCTTCTCCAGACTTGAATATCCGTTTCCAACGAAAAGAGAACATCCGAGAGTAACCTTTGATGTATGTAAGACCATTTGAATTCTGGTATTCTGAAAGGAGGACGAGTCGGCCCTGGACTGAACATTGGTCTTGTAGAAGGATTACCTTGCTTCGATCGTTTTGATTCTAAAATAACAACAGTTTTACGCGATCAGTCGTGTAGATTCAACAGTCGAACATTATATGATCAACGATCAAATTCTTACCGAAATGATTAGGATCCACTTGTGTGGATGTTGAGGCACTCCTTGGTCGTTTCTGGGGTGACGATGTTTTCCGCAAGGGTACAGGTAAAGAAGGAGGTTCGTTACTGTTAACATTATCGTCGATGGCCGCCTCAGAAGGTACAGTCGGTAAGCTGGATCTGCGTTGGGCATCTACGTGATCTGGAGTTAAGTCATTCAATAACGAATTATCCCTCGTAACCACTGTAGAACTAACGATTTGAGGCACACCGTCGGGCATATTTTTATTTGCATCACAGACCGTAGATATTGTTGGAATTTGCTGCTTAGGATTTGGCACTTGCGTCACATTATCTACAGAACTTTGAATATCGCTATTACTACAAACACTATCTGTTACTTCTACCTCGGTTTCAGTTCGCACTGGAATGTCTGACTGATTATCACTTACGTTAGTAGAAATAGTGGACGGCTCCCTTGAATGTTTTTCAGTTACCTTCTCATCGTTATCATTAATAACAGCACTTTTGTCCTCTGTCACAGAGTCGACGGCGCATTTGTCACTACTTAACTCACTAGTCACTACTGTCTCCGCCTTCTTCTCTTCTACATCTACCTTCTCCTCACCGGTTTCGGTACTCTCTATTACGCTAGTTGAGCAATTGGAATTTTTTATGGTTTCCTCGGTATCGTTCTCGCCGTTCTCAGCGTCAACGCTCGTCTTTTCCGTGCTCTCGGTGTCCTCGGTCACATCTTTCTCGATCTTTTCTATCTCCTTTGGCTTCATGTCACCCAAATTGTCTTGGTTCTCGGTCGGTGTTAAGTACGCCTCTGAGGTATCGCTATCGATCACTTCGCGATCGTTCTCCAATTGCAGCTTCTCGATGTCTTTGATCGTTAATGGCTCTGGTGTCTCGACAGAAGTAGCGGGTAAAACAGGTTCTGAATCAGCCTGTTCCGTCGAACCAACAATGTCTGTCGGACTTTCATCCGTTGTCTCCTCATTTGTCTCTGACGTTTTCTCGACTGTTTCCGCTGTTTCGGAAGAAATCTTGTCGTCGGGAGCAACGCTGTCTTCCACGTTTGACTTTTCCTTGTTCGTTTCTTCGATCTCTTTTGTAGCAGAAGCTTCGGCTTCACCTTCAGCTTCCGCATCAGCTTCAGCTTCAGCTTTAGCGTCAACTTCAGCGTCAACTTCAGTTTTAACTTCAGCTTTAACTTCAGCTTCGGCCTCAGCTTCAGCTTCAGCTTCAACTTTAGCTTCAGCTTCGGCTTTAGCTTCAACTACAACTTCGACTTCGGTTTCAGTTTTATCTTCTTGTGGCTTTTGTACGTTAGAGATAACAGTGTCTGGTGTACCAGCGTTGTCTTTGGACGCTGGTGCTGTTTCTTCTGTCTGCTCGACATTTTCTTGCTTAACGTGTACGCTTTCATCCGCCTGTTCAGCAGAAGTTGGTTGAGGAACGGTTTCATCTTGCGGTTTCTGCTCCGAAGGCTCGTCATCTTTCTTCAGAACCTCCTGCACCGCTATCGAATCGGGACTGGAACCTTCGATCTTGTGCACCTCGCTGTAGAAGTCGCTGGTGCTTTCTATCGATATCGCTTCACTGGTCTCTTGGGTGGTTGGAATCGAGACAGCCTCGCTGTTTCCTTCTTCAAGGATTGTTGGTGTGTCGGTGTGAATTTCTCGCGCTGTTGTCGGTGTTTCCGGTTTGTCGCTAAGTCTGGAGTCCAGAGATATCGCTTCGCTCGACTGGGCGGTATCCAGAGTTTCACTGTGCGATTTGACGATCGCCGGGCTGCCATCGCTTTCGGTGTTGTCTATGGAGTTCAAGTCGCAGCTGCAAGACTCTTCCATTCGGTCGTTTCCTTCGGTTGCGTCGAATTCCTGAAAATTTACACCGTAAGTTAATATCGAAATATTCAGATATTATTCGTTTTGAAACGCTAGTATTCGATCAGTACTATATCTAGATTTACTATGATGCTTGAATATATTTTGAAAATAAGGTGAAAATTTTCACCTCCAAGAGTTATAAAAAACACTGTAATTTCAATATTTTACATACGAATGCATAAAAATCTGAAGTCTAACGATGAACTACTCCTATACATCCAATTAGATTTTTCTTAACCCGATTTTCCATGGCCATATCATTTTTACCTCTTTCTTTGTCTTACGTTCCAGAATATTTGAACATAAACGTTGATGAGAGATAAAAAAAATTTGTAGGTTACAAAAAAAAGTTACTTTGATTAAAATTCAGAGCGTCATTTCTTCCATGTTAATAAGCATATCTTTTAAAAAAAACTATCAGATCTTATACTATCAGACTCTCCACACAGAGCTTAACTCCCTAACTTTATATCCAACCTTGTAATTCCTTTCTACGTGTTGTACTTCATGATTCTGTTGATTTCCCCAGGGAGACGGTTTGCTATAACCATTATTCCCCGAATGCTGTTGATCCCAACCAGAGATAGTGCTGATTGGCCTCTGCTGTCTTAACTCGGGATCCGTGATGTTATCTGATCGTTGCCTCTCGTAGTGCTCGTACATTTGAGCGAACTGAAGCTTGAATTCCTCGTAGGATACCTGAAACGGTCAAGATTCACGTGAACGCACACAACTTTCGAGTTTGATGCTACTTTTTGGCATCGGAAAAATCAGCGATACTGCAAAGTGTTCCCTTTATTTTGTAATTGATCGCTTTTTTTCGCGTTTTAACTGCGAAGTGGCTTTCGAAACGCTGCTCTTGCAATCCTGCGTCGCATCGTCGACCGTTTTCTCCCCGTTTTTCTCTACGCTTCGTACAAATCGAAATTACGAGTTTACATAAAAGGTTATATAAAAGTTTATATAGTTTATATAAAATTGGTAATCACGGACGACGCAGGATCTAAACAAGAGTGACCGTTTGGGTCAGCCAAGCGTCGCTTAAAGTATAAATAAACGCTTCGAAGACACATTTTCTCGCATCGAAGACGGTACGTCTGGTTCTAGAGAAATATTTAGGCGAATGGCTACGGTTGGCCATAATATTCTTCAACATTTACCTTGGAGTGCACGATGGCCAAAGTGTCCACCCACACGCGCCATCCGCCGTACTCGTGCTTGATAGCATGATGTAAAAGCATGCGAAACAAGGAGTACACCATGTCCGAGATTTTTTGTTCTTCCGTGTTCTTCGGATGAATGTAGGCCATGGCTATTAGCCATTCCTGCCATACAGACATCTGTAGAACAGTTCGACGATTTTCTCGATTATTGTTGCACAGCAATGTCATATCCGAGAGGAACAGCTTCTTCACTTCTAACAGTTGCTCCGTCTGCTTTGATTGTCGTATTAGCGTCGCTACTACTTTTAGAATCACTATTAGAATCAGAAACGTACAATTGTTAATATCCTGTGTTTTCGTATTTGTATTACCAGACTGTGCATTTTTACGTAAATTCATATTTTCGAGAATGTGATAAAAGAAAGTTGAAACTTTCTATTTTAGAAAGTTATTTCATCTAACATTAGATATTATAAAATACACTATAATTTTTATAGGTACAAATTTGTTGCATTCTGTAAAATTTTGTATCTTTAACGCTAGAATTACCGACGATTAAAATTTATTTATTTCTACCGAAAAAATTAAAATGGAAGGTATAAAACATAATATGTAATGCAACCGAGACGAAGGTTTATCAATATTTTTAACAGAAAATCACGGTAAATCTCGTCAAAGGCACCGGTAGTTAATTTATAAAATTACTGTAAAAAATTACGAATGGGTCTCATTTTGACTACTTTAGTTCTAATATTAAATTTCCTATAAAAGCATAAAAATCTGCAGTCCATACATTATTATATCTTAGATCGATTAATTTGTCGTCTTACTTGGATTTTCTAGACGATAATGGGACTCTGGTTCAGGGTGTCTAGCATAAAGGATCTGTTGACTAATGTGTTCCGTCATAATCTGAAAAGATGTTTCAAATTAGAGTAGCAATTAATTCAAATTAATCAATGATATCATGAACATCAATTTTTTTTTTATTAAACTTACTACCTCGTATAAAACGTTGTAGGTTGGTAGTGACAGTGTTTCTTCGTTCAACAGCAATCTTTCGGCCAGTAACGTATATAGATTATGAGGGCTCATAACGTCATATTTTCGTCTGTAATCGAAACAACGTAGTTTGTACAAAACTTTGTTTCTCTGAATTTATTTACAAAAAATGTTCACGTACTTGTGTGTGCTGCGACTTAAGAAGAATCCTAATAACTTCAAGGCTTGTAGACGTATCAGCTGGCTCTCTGCCGCCAACAGCTTGAATATCGTCCTAACGCCTTGCTTCGCGTCGAAAGCCGGCACCATAGACGATGGATGTTCCGACATTAAAGATATAAGCATTTGCAAAACGTCGTGCAAATTTTCGTCCTGAAACAGATATAAGTAAATAGTTTTCTTTTTTTTTTCTTTCATAAATTTGAAGAGTATCTTTCACTCTTTCGTTCAATTTTCTTTTCTTAAATCGTACCTCGTGTATTGTCGTCAGGTAGTTCAGAATACTCTGCAACTCGTCATCCTTCACCCCATTCCCGATCATGATCAGTTGTTTCAGAAATAACAAAATATAAGAACGTATTGTCAAGATATCCTTTTGTTGAGGTCGCGGTCCATCTGGAATTAATTAAAATCATACAAACACCCATAAACAATTAAACACATATAAATCAGTTTTTTTCAACACCAGTACCAAAAGTTTCAAAATGATACGCATACCTGGGATTCTTTTTTTTCAAACGGTAGTTGCATAGTATAAAAAAAAAAGTTACGAAGCAATTGATTTGTAGCGAAGCATAAAACTTGTGTTAAACTAAACCAAACCTCGACTTGAAGATAGTAATAAGTAAAACGCGTGAAAATATAATATAAAAATAAATAAAACGTGTTAAGAAAACCGTACAAATTTGAACAAACTGTGTTAAACAAACCACGAAAAAAAAACGCCTGGTAAAGTGAATCTTGCAAAAAAAGTACCGTATAAAAAAAATCCCAGATTTATGCGAAAAAGATATATATTGCAAGGAAGACAATCCTTTATCTATATTTTCAGAAAATCACCGAAAATGTGATCAAATCTTTCAAAAGATATCACAATTAATTTCTAAAATTTCTGCAAGAAATTACAAACTGATCGCTTCGATTCATTTTGACCACTGGCAGTTATAGCGTTTAACAATCCAAGATTACTCACCAAGTCCTTTGGGAGTGATTCCACTCTTGGCTCGAGGATTGGCAACCCAATAGTAGTACTTAAGCGTGTGCACCGTTTGTAATACTGTGGAGACTCTCCTTACATTAGAATATATTTGCGTGTCACTGAGGAACTCTGTGGCCAAGTATGAATAAAGCCGGGTTTGCACCGGCGCCGGCGTATATATCCACAGAGCGGGATTAAAAAGGACGTGGTCCAATAGCTGCCATGTTAGGAATGAAAAGTAAAACAACTACATCACCATGGATCTGCCTGTTCTTCGGACACACCAATCTAGCCGACTTTTACGTGTTCCTATGGTCTTTCAATCCTGCTTCAGGTACGTTTCTCCCGTTTCGTGGATTTTTAACAGGAGGAAATAAAATAACCGTTGCCAGTGGACAAGTTTGTGCTCACACAGACGTAGTCGGGGAAATTTGAAGATTGGAGCTTGACACTTAGAAATGTGCAAGGGAGTTGCCGTATATTGGGAAGCACACAGGGAACAACTTAGAATAAGGAAGAAAATAAATTGAAAGTGCCGACGAATTGATCGTAACAATTTACGACAGTTATCACAAAGAAAAGAGTAGATTGAGGAAGACAAAGTGACGCTTCACGTCGAACATTCATGCACCGAAAAATCAATACTCAGAGTTTGGTAGCTTCATGGACAATATTGAGACAAAAATTTAAAAAGACACAGAGAAATTACAGAACCAATAATATAAGACACACCTTAAAAAAAATTTTTTTTTTTTTTTTAAATATTCTTCATCATACAACATCGGTTTTAAATTAAACACCGAAACAATAATCTTCCTTTCTCTCATGATTCAGCCGTTCATCGCGAGAAGTCTCGATATTTAGAAGTCCCAATATTTAATTATGCGCATAGAAATAAAATAATCAAACAGCTTTCTCGAAGGCAAGATAGGCATCCTCGACACAATACTAAGCGAAATATCAGAGGTATCGAACAAAAGACAATATCGTCGTAGTACGCTCTCGTGTAGCACCGTTTCGAACAGAAATCGACAGACAGATCGGTCACAGCAAAGAGAATAATTTTCTTCAGCATTGCAAAAAAAAAAAAAGGAAAAACAATAGAAGTTCTCGTAATTGAAGCGATTCAGTTGTGAACGAAAAAAAAGGAAAAAAAATATATGTTGCGTAGCCATATTATGAAATCAGGAAGCCTAAAAGTCGGTAGATTGCATGCGATCCAAAGATTCGAGTAACATAATGTCGTTTCATGAGAGAAGTATTGTTCATGCTTGAAATATTTGATGCATCGTGAACGGATCAAACTCACCAACCAAAATATACACATACACTATAAATAGCATATAACATACGGAGCATCTACGAGCAGTTTTTTTTTTTTTCATCATACAAGCTAATGCAAACACATATCGTACGGAATAGGTATACACAGAGTAAACTATAAGAGTAAACTGATAATACGGTACAACTGCGTTTGATAGTTCTTTCGTTCATGCTATTGTATACTGTATCGGGGGTAAAACTAAAGAAGGAAAATGGAGAATGGACGGGGGTTGTTGCAACGTGAATGCATCATAACATACGAAATTTCAACGGGAGACTCGCTAGAATGTTCGAACGATGATATTGCTAGGAAACTAGGGAATCTGAACGTAAACTATTGTTGGAGATACAAACCCTAATGACTTAATGTAGTTTTCTAATTATATGATTAACTGTGTCTCGTACAGGTTGTTAGTATGCTTAAGTAGTTCGATTAAGTTAGAATTTATGTTGAATCCATAGGATATATTGTGTAAAATAATTCATCTCGAACGATAATGTTAAAAAATATTACTTAAAGATCGGTAAATAATTGTTAATAATATTCGTATCATATGACAATGATAGTATAACGTTGATATCGAGATGAATTATCTTAAGATTGATAAATAATACGTATTCACGCAGTAGATGTAATTTTTACGATACGTCTTATTTTCTACTAATTTCGTGCAAACTAGGCTCTCTCATTCTTATTTTCGTAAATCTACTTTCGACTCGACCGAACTTTCTCGGTTTAAATCGAAAATATGATTCTATTCTTCACCGATCTCTACCTTTCGTCTAGGTTGTTTAAACGTTAATTACGATTAATTCTAAGTTAAATCTAATCGGTACGAGGACTAAACTAATGACTAAATCGATACCTGTTTCAATAACAAATCGCTGTTCGCGCTGAGACAGGTAACCAGATGTTTCGTGAGCTCCAAGAAGGATGCAAGAACTTCGGTTGTTAGGTGGTCTCTGCTTGCTCTCTGCAGCATATAGCTGATCACCAAAAATCCTCGATTTTGTACCATATGTTGTTGCACGGTTTGCGAACTTTCGACCAGATCGCAAATAAACCCCAACAGTTTCGAACTAAAATTTAAATACGTGTCAGATGGCAAGGGACATGGCTCGAATATTAATTTTATTGGACGTGAAAAGTTTTAGCTCGGATTTACCATAACGTTGGATCTCGTTTAACATCGTTGGGCGCTATGCAATCATAAGGCATATCTAGTTGCGAGAACAAAGGGAACAACACTTGAATGCCACCAATCGAGTTCAACGTGCTATGAATGGAATGCGTGATGACAGCTTTAACATCCTGCAAATAGACAGTAAAAGGTTCGATCGTTGGTTTTTCAAGTGTTCAATAGTTCGATATTTCGCACTACCGTGTGAAAAATAAAAAGTCGGAACGATTGGAAAAAGAAATGGTTTTTGATTCCTGTATCAACGAGGGATTGTCCACCGGTGCAGATTCCAATTTTAAGGAAATTTATATTCGCGGCGGTTCTAAAAGAAAAAATATTCGACGCCTGTTTTTTTTTTTATGCGTCGACGTCCATGTTGGAAGAGTGAAACAGTGGCTTTAAATTTCAGATGAAACTTATTTTTTTTACACCTTTATGGTGATTATTATTTTATATATTTTTATATATTTTTAAATATTTAAATATTTTTATTTTTAATATTTTAATAATAATAGGGTTAACCCTTTGCGGACGAACGACGCCTCTACAGTGACGAACAAATGAAAAATCAGCTATACATATTGAGCATTGCTTTGAAAAATTACCATATTTTGAAAGTATAAAAAATTAAATTACATTACTATATTTAATTACCACTAATAAAATTTTTATAAAACGATACATATTCTACACCTCTAATATTTAGATTTCTAATGTAGAATCTCCTTTCATATAGAAAAAATACTGTAGAATACTCGACCGCAAAGGGTTAACACTTATCCAATAGGGAAATCTCTCCGTTTTGAAATAAGTCGCTGAACGACCGAACGGAGAGATCTTTCCGTTTTGAAATAAATAAATTTTATTTCTTATTTCTCTTTTGTTATTTAACGGTATTGAGCTCCAGTCGTCGTACAGTTACTCGTGGCAAGCTCGGTTGACTGAGTGTTAATAACAAAGAATAGATTTGATANAATTACATTACTATATTTAATTACCACTAATAAAATTTTTATAAAACGATACATATTCTACACCTCTAATATTTAGATTTCTAATGTAGAATCTCCTTTCATATAGAAAAAATACTGTAGAATACTCGTCCGCAAAGGGTTAACACTTATCCAATAGGGAAATCTCTCCGTTTTGAAATAAGTCGCTGAACGACCGAACGGAGAGATCTTTTCGTTTTGAAATAAATAAATTTTATTTCTTATTTCTCTTTTGTTATTTAATAGTATTGAGCTCCAGTCGTCGTACAGGTACTCGTGGCAAGCTCGGTTGACTGAGTGTTAATAACAAAGAATAGAAATTTACGAATGCGACTAATACCGTTTCACGATAGATTCTCCAAGCGTTCCATTTTTCTTTTTTCTTCATTTTTATATCCGAGTGTAACTTATTCGAAATCGTACCTGCAGCATAAGGGCGTGTGGTGTATGTACAAAATAAGAGACGTTGCCTTTCGGTGCGCTTTGCAGGCAAAGTTGAGAATCCGTTGCTACCGGGTTGTACATGAACACAATCGCATTCGACAGCTTACCATCGTAAAGCACCTACAAAATGGCGTCGTTAATATTATTTAAATATTTCATTAAAATCCATCTTTTGGAATCATTCAACTACCGCAAGTCACGATTAATCTTTGAAAGTTTACCCGATAAGAACAGATGCAATTCCACGCAAGAATTCTTTGCTTCTAAAACAATTGCAATGAATATTGTAATAATTACACGGAATAGCAAACTTTCAAAGTTTACTCACAACTACTGAAATCGAGGGCTACATGTTAAACAGACAAACGTGCTACACATCACAAATGAAATTGAATGTGATTTTAGTTCAAACAGAATGCGGTCAATCTCGAGGGAGCCGTTCACAGATTTAACACCATTTCCAAACTCAGGTTACCCATCGGTCGCAGTGTCCATTGTTAACGCTATCCAAATTATAGCATGTATGATCGCACCGTATATTCGTTCGAATATACCTATAAGGAAACCTTTTGCTACGTATAAAATACACACACCACAACAAAATAACTAAACGAACACGTTCTCCAAGATACTTAACTACTTGACAGGCTACAAATTAATTAGGGTACTGTTATACGTCTACTCCATAAGAAAGCATCAGGCAAAACAGAAATCGTGGCTCGTTTTGAAACGAGTCTTGTATTCGAAACGAAAAACAAAAAAAAAAAAAAAAACAAAAAAAAAAAGAAAAAAAA
>SMSQ01026294.1:157177-189495 GCA_019453375.1 Ctenoplectra terminalis | reverse complement strand
AAAAAAAAAAAAAACAAAAAAAAATAGAAAAAAAAGAGAGAAAAAAAATCCATAAACAAGCAAATCACGTAATCGATGGATACAAACATTATGCATCGCTGTAACGTCCAACAGAACGTCACGTTCTGGGGAAAAAGATATTCGTAGCGATGATCGATAATCGGGGTAATTACCTCTGATGAACTCGAACGCAGTAACAGAGTGATTAAACAATGTGCAAATCAAATGTAAACGGGGGAAAAAAGAAAATAAAAATGCTTACAGTTTGCATACTTTGGTCCACCATGCTCGTGAGCTCCGGCTCATCACTCACCCTTTTGTGATTGTCAGGCAGATTCAGGTAACACTCGTTGTCAAAACGAAACTGACTCTGTGGACAGTATAAATGGGGACACGAGGTGTTGAATATGTAATGAATACACGCGAATTTCAGCCGAGTCTTTGCGAGAAAAATGGAAAAATTATCACAGAAAAAAAAGAGAAAAAAAAACCTTTAAAAACCTGTGGAAGGTATGAAGGAAATTTTTTAATTTAAAAATTTTCTTTTATAATTTTCAGAATCATGTTTAGAATTATATATTTTAACATACTTTCAAATTCTTAGAACTCTATCAGAAAAATATAATACAAATAATATAAATATGCAAGTGATACGAATAATTACGAATAGAGAAAAAAGAAACTAATCCAAAGTTTATCAATTCTTTATCTACGCGAATTTTTATTTTTCCAAACTCTTCTAATTCTTAGAACTCTATCAGAAAAATATAATACAAATAATATAAATTTGCAAGTGCTACGAGTAATTATGAATACAGAAAAAAGAAACTAATCCGAAGTTTATCAATTCTTTATCTACGCGAATTTTTATTTTTCCAAACTCTTCTAATTCTTAGAACTCTATCTAAAAAATATAATACAAATAATATAAATATGCAAGTGATACGAGTAATTACGAATAGAGAAAAAAGAAACTAATCCGAAGTTTATCAATTCTTTATCTACGCGAATTTTTATTTTTCCAAACTCTTATAATTCTTAGAACTCTATCAAAAAAATATAATACAAATAATATAAATATGCAAGTGATATGAGTAATTACGAATAGAGAAAAAAGAAACTAGTCCAAAGTTTATCAATTCTTTATCTACGCGAATTTTTATTTTTCCAAACTCTTATAATTCTTAGAACTCTATCAGAAAAATATAATACAAATAATATAAATATGCAAGTGATACGAGTAATTACGAATAGAGAAAAAAGAAACTAATCCGAAGTTTGTCAATTCCATATCTACGCGAATTTTTATTTTTCCAAACTCTTCTAATTCTTAGAACTCTATCTAAAAAATATAATACAAATAATATAAATATGCAAGTGATATGAGTAATTACGAATAGAGAAAAAAGAAACTAATCAAAAATTTGTGAATTCCTTATCTACACGAATTTTTATTTTTCCAAACTCAACGCACCTTATATCCAGGCCCCAGTCTATGCATAGCGCATATCTGATGCGTCGTTAGAGCTTCGCTGAACAGATAAATCGCGCTCATTTGTCCGCAAAACACGCACTCTTCGTCCAGTTCCGGTGTAGCTCCGATGTAACATTTGTCAAAGGGCTGCAAAGATAATTCAAACCAAACTTATCGATTATTTCTTTTCAATCAACCAATATTCCACAGCGAGTGATCACAATTTTAATTCGTGTTAATTATGGCTAGCAAACGCGTAAATTAATAGGCGTAATATCGAACGTGTAAATTCACTTACGTCGTTTGTCGAAACGAACCACGCCATTTCGGTACTCGAAGCCAATTGACCGTTGACCCAACATTTAATTTCACTCTTCGTCCACCTATTATATATGTACACTACGGCGATCATGTACCACTGCGAAAATAAACGTTATCGGTCTTGTTGAAAATTTCTCGAATAAACGCTTCGATCATTCAATTCGACGTCAATTTATCGGAAAAAAATTCTTTTATTTATTCATTTTAAGTCGCATCAATCATAGCTCTTGAAAGTTACATTTTTTGAATATATTCTAAATAATGGATATTTCTGATTCAATGAGGATTTCGAGAGAAACGGATACAAAAGAGGTAAAAAAAAAAAAAATTAACATTCATATTTTCGTTTGTACGATTAACACTAGAATTACCAACGTAATCAAAATGATAAGTTCCGTACATAATTTCTCATATCATTTTTATAAATTTTTATAAATTTACCGTGTGTACACTCTTGTGGATTTTCCATGATTTTTTAATAAAAAATACAGATAAACATCCGTCTCTCTTTCGTTATACTTCATTTTTATTCCTTTGATACAAATAAGTACGCTTTAATCGTCGGTAGGTCTAGTGTTAAATATTTCCATGCAAATTTCGATCTATTTTCAAAGTTCTGTTTGGATTCTTATTTTACCTCAGCGCGAAAATTTTCAATAAACGTTAATTAAATCTGTATAAAATTATTCCACAAACATGGCGTACCTTTCGCGGTTGAAATTCATATTTGACACAATGCTGGAAGCCCTTGGCCTTCACTTTCATAGAGGTGAGGACCAAGCAGTTCCCTACGAAATGCGCGGAGTACCCTACTCCCTTGCTAGTTTTAAAACTGTGAACAGAAAACAGGAACAATTTTTAATATAAATAATCGAGCGCATCTGTGAAAATTCGATCCCTTTTCGATGCGTCGGAACGTTTTGCGCGTAACTCTGGTCAGCTTTAGCGCGCTCTGTCTCTCGTTCCTTCTTTTTCTCCCTATTTTATTCCTATTCGTCGGAACAGCAACGTATTTTGTAAATGGGAACAATAGTTTTCGACTGTATGGAAACAGAATTGTTTCCGCGTGGAGGAATGTGATCAAATTGTTGTACACTGCTCCGCTCCAATGGAATCCTTTTTTTCGCGCGAACTCGAACGGAGCTGCGTTTAATCAAATTCTAACGTACGAACCGAAAGAATTCGATGGATTTGTTTTATTATTTTTTTTTTTTCTGTCCACCCATTCGCACTTTCTCCTCGTTGCGTTTCTCTTGTACGTTTTCGAAGGTCAGTAACATAAACGATTCCTAAAGGTAGCCAACCACTTCGATTCAAGAGAGTGTTCTCGCAAGAGGGCTTGATGTAAGAGCACTTACCAGTAGAGGTACGGCTTTTCTCGTTCGATATTAACAGAGTTGATGGGGTCCAAGCGGAACCACGTGGTGAACGTGAATCCATTCTCGTGTGGCCATTTTGCCAGCGGCGGCAGGACGATTGCCTGGAAATTTTGTGGTAGAAACAATTAAATAATCGTGAGCGAAAAACGAATATATGTGTTCTTCACATAAGGTATCGAAATTGAGGAGTATTTTCAATGTACTTTAACAGCAGAACTACCGACGATTGAAATATATTTATTTGTATCAAAGAATAAAAAAAAAAATATAACATCCACGGGAAATAAATCTTTATTCGTGTTCATTAGAGAGAAGCAAAGAATCCTTAAAAGTGCAGCATTGTAAAATTTTAGAATTTTATAAATGAGAAATTGCAAACAAGTCATTTTGATCACTTCGGTAGTTCTAGTGTTAACAAGGATGTGACGGTAAAAGATATTCACAAATTTATGACAGAAACTTGGTATAAATTGAACGATTCATTAAAGTAAATATAGAAATATTACTAATGTTCGATACAAAAATTAATTCTTCAAAATTAATTCTCTTACATCTTTATGCGTTTCTTTTTTTTAACGAAGTATAATTTTGGGATAAGTGTGAGGAAGGTGTAACTATGTTTATACCTTATTCTTTAAAAATTATGCTAAAATTTAATTTTTCTCAAGGCTCGAAAATTCGTCGGACGTTAAAACGTTAAAAGACGTTAACAACGTTGAAAGAATTACTATTATTTCTGTTTCATAATAACTACGTTAGATAAAATGGAATGAATTAAAACTTTACGCTTTGGAGTTTATACGAATTATTTTCTAATTCATAAAACTTTACGAGTAAAAGGTGCACGAAAGGAGAAGAATTTTTATTCCACAAGTTGAAAGTTCCGATCCTTGAATACACTCACTGATTATTTTGACTAGTGTCGCCCGTTTCTAAACTTTGCTTAAACTTTGTCGCAAATGTTTCTCCTTTGACTTCCACTCTTTCAAAATTGTACATTAAAGGAAACCTTCGAAATAGTTTTCGCCGAACTGGAAACTTCTTTTCCTTAACGTTCCCTGTCATACAGAAAGTTTCTGTCTCTACGAGAACTCATTGAAAAGCTACAAACGTCTCCAGCATCGGACAACATCTGTTTCGATGGATTTCCCGGCAAAGGTTTCGCGTTCCGAGCCATTTTCATCTTCTCGTTCAATCATAAAATGGAGATTTGCCATACCGATGCTAAAATAAGATATATTCTAATGTGGGGGCAATTTGATCGAACATTTTCTTCGATGTGTAATTTCCAAAGTTTAAATAAAATTAATTGAAACAGAAAAGAAAATGGGGAAAAGTAATTATATAAAATTTTCAATGTAATATTTTTCTGCCTTGAATCCAACAAATCTAACAATTTTACCAAACACAGATTGCTTAAAGCTACCTCAAACTACACACAGAAATGAATTATTTTTTCCGCGTTAAAAAAAGAAACTAAAAAAAAACTTTGTTTATCCTTGATCAAACTTTAAGCAATGTCCCGATAAATCCAATAATTTTCAAGCTGTTCACCCGTAAGGAGTTCAAGTCGCCAAAGAATCAATACGTCATTTGATTCGACGGATTAAGCGCGAGTGGAAGTTCCTTGAAACAAGGCGAATTTTCTTATCGAAAGTTTAATAGAGTTCAAAATCGAACGGCATCTTGGACGAGGTCGTAACAGGGATATCCGGCTGAGAATGAACGATCGGGAATAGGATGGAAATCGACTTACCGATCCTTTTCTACCAGGGAAACTGAAAAACACGTCGGGTCCGTTCCGTTGTGGCATCTGACGGAGAACGTTTAACAGTTTCGCCGAATGTCGTGGCTGTGGCACAAAATAAGGATACGGTAAAATTTTATAAGATACATCGCACTCGAAAGATATGGAAAAAAAACGACGAAGAAAAAAAAAGACAAAAAAAAGGAAAGAAGATATAAAGTTGCACTCGTATTAAAAGTTTCGTTCGTTTCTCGCTGGTTTGATAGAAAGTTTCCTTTCGAAGCAGAGTTTTATCCTTTTTTTTTCCCTTCTTTCCTGTTTTTTGTACATTCTTACCCATTTTCCTTTTACCGCTTTCATAGCACCGAACAAAAGTTTTAACTCTTTCACCGTTATGCTGTAGCTGGCCAATACTCCGAGCATATCGATCAGCAGATCTGTCGAACACGGTAAAATTGGTCGTTGTATGAATCGGCGTGTATCGGCTATTATACGTGAAGGGGATCAGAATCGTTTGATAAGGATTTACCTGCAACAACAGTCTCGGCACGGGACAATCGAAGCAGTACATGTTCGATGAGGCTTACGTCTGTACACGCTTGCAAGTTCCGCACGCTCTTCCTCAAAATGGCGATGAACACGCTCCATATTTCGGCCTGTAACAGACGTGCGTAAAACATAAAAAAAAATGCGGACATTGAAGTACGAATTCTAAACGCGAGACGTTCAATATAGATACAATTATTCGATATCTTATTTCTGATACAATTTTTGTAGATCGATATAAAGGAAATTATTTTTATTTCGAAATGATAACTTTATATCGGAATGATACTTTCGAATAAAATACTGAAGAAAATATTTCTGTATTATCGAAGCAAATACTAACTTCCTACTTTTGAATAAAATACTTGTTAAGAGAGATTTTGGTAAGGTTCTAAGGAGATGATGTGTTGCATGTTTTCTGTATAGGTCAAGTAGTGACTATTTGTTGAATCATTTTTTCACATAGGGTAATTCCGGGTTAGATGACTGGATCTTGTGTAGGCTATGATATATTCCATTTTTCAGATGTTTTTAATATTATTAGATTGGCTAAAAAGTTCCTACGGGTTTTAATGTGCGAATGAAAAGCGATTTTCTTTATAAAGAGAAATACTTTTATTCGATAATGTTCAATAAATATTGTCTATTCGAACCGCTAAGTCGCCTTTTGTTTTTAAGATCTCAACTAAATTTAGTTACATTTCAAAGCACAGGGAGGCAACTGCAGGGAGACATCGCTAAAAACCGCACGAACTTATTAGCCAACACTTTGAATATTAAAAACATTAATATCGTAAGTCCACATGTATTTGCTAAAATTGTTTTTGGTTCGGATACTAATTAAATTTACGATCTACCAGTTCCTCGAAAAAAAAAGCAGACCCCGAATCCTCAACTTATCCCAAGTAGATAAGTCCTGATGCCCACCCATAATTATTTCTTGCTATCGAACTTCTCATAAAAAAATATCGCCTGAATTTCGCTACATTCTGCAAGTCACACAACCAACCAGTAAATTAGTATCGCTCCCCTAATTAGCCGATGCATTAGCGCGAGCTGCGCCGACAACCATAAGGCCTGCCCGTAGTACGCGACGCAGTTAATATCCAAACTATAATACCAGCGGCAATGATTAAAGTTATCTCAACTACGTCGTCGGATCGGAGATCAAAAGTGAACCAACCAACGAGCTCGCGTAATCCATTATTAATACCCGGCGGAAATCACGAGGCGAGATAACCGCGAAAGTACCAAAAGCAAGAGCAACCGGAACAGGGAATGATTCACCGGCTATTGTTGAAATCCCGAAAATGTCGTAGAAATTTCGTCGGCTCAGAATTTCTGTCGGCTAAAGTTTCGGTGAACGAGAGTTTAAAGGTATTCTATACCGGATAACGCGGTACAGCGGTTTTTTTGGATGGTGCATGGAACTGGAGGAATGTCGCGATTAAAGTTAATCCCTGAGGGAAATGTGTACCGTATGGAACGTTCCGGTTTTGGTCTGTCTGGGAGTCCGTGACGATTCTTTCGAAAGGGAAGCTGGGATAAACGAGCTCGAAATGTGGACGGACCTACTTTTTTGGATAATTATGTTGGATCGAATTTGGATCAGGAGAATTCGGTGAACGGTTGTTGAATGAACTTAAAACATTATTTGTATGTTTGCAGTTATTTAGCTTCGTTAGGTAGATCGTTTTAATAAAGGCCAATTTTGAGTAGTTGCTTATCATTAGAATTACCGATGATTAAAATAGACTTGTTTGTACCAAAGAAATCAAAATGGTAAGTATTTGAAAAAATACTTATATTAAGGGTAATAATTCTTTGTGTATATTTTGTTTGAAAAATTGTAGAAAATTCCTAAAAATGCGCTACTGTAAATTTATAAAATTTCTCATTTTTACTGGTACGGTAGTACTAGTGTTAAAATCGTTGAGTAATTATTCTTAGAATGTAAGCGTGGTCATTTCATCGTTCCACTTTCTAGTTAAAAAAAAAGGAAAATTAAATGTGAGATTAGTCCATTGCACAGTTGTATTTATGAAATATATACAATAAAGTACAATTGTGAATGGTTATTTAACATCATTAAGCAATTATTCTTAAAATATAACCGTGGTTATTTTATCGTTTCTACTTTCCTAGTTAAAAAAAAAGAGAGAGGAAAATTAAATGTGTATAAGATTAAAAAAAATTCTTTTTATTTTTCTTTAAATTATACACTCTCCTTTCTCCTTAATTTCCAATTGTTAAAGGCACGCAATAATTCTTCAACCTCAATTTGGTTTAAGGCACTCTTCTGTACCGCGTCCATCCGCTATATTTCTCTAATAACTACGAGTAATAAAGGTATCGCGGCGAAGCGTTTGTTATAAATTGCACACAGAAGTTTAGACCCTAAATTGCGTTCAATAGCTCGGGGCGTTGAACGTTATACCGTGTAAGTAAGCATGGCGTACGAGAATGGGCCGCATAATCAAGCTATTAAATTCTAAATTCAGTTGCCCTTTTAATTGCCAATAAGAAAGAAGTTTCGGCACGGATACGATCTTAACTCGTACTCCAATCTCTGATCTTAAGCGAGTTAAGAAGTACTGTAGCGACCGAAAAAATATAAGACTACCCCTTCTAAAATTAAGTACTACATTTATACCTTTTTATAAATTACAAGATTATCAATAATCTTATACCGATCTTACACGGTAAAATAATCTTATAATAACTAAACCGGTTCCCTTCGCTAACCTTTTTATAAACTATAAATACAAGAATTATTTTTTCAAACATCGGTAAAATATCGGTAAAATTTAAAAAAAACACATAATAAATTGTTACATCTTTTACCATTATAATATTCCTCCATTTAAAACACGTTTACGCAGACCTTGTAAAATATTCAAATATCTGACGTGTTTCCTCAAACTTTCCTACTGTCGAGCAAGAATTTCCTGCGTTATGTCTTCGAGCTATGAAAGATATGCTTTCAACGGGTTCGAGGCGGAAACCGTGGAGAACGTTCGAGCGCTAAGAGAGACATCGAAAGAATTCGAAGCGAGCAAACGTTATTACGTTGGATATCGAATTTATTCAATGGATGTCTTCCTGTAATAATGCAGCGGCATTATTTCTCCAACGATATCGTTATCCTGCCGTGTTTCGCAGACAATGCGTCCCACCGTTACGTGGATCGGGACACGTAGACAATAAAACATAATCGAAACGACATGTCGTTCACGTAACACCGAACTCAGTACAGATCGCACAATGGTGATTCAAGATTTATCGTACGACGTCGCGTGATCGAAGGTGATTACACCTTGCTTCGTTGAAATTAAATTCTTCGCACCGATGCTCTTGATGGATTTATGCAAACTTTCGATAGGATTTCGATCGTCTGAACATGATTTATTTTCATCGGTTTGGCTAACCGATAGGCAAATCACGAAAGTATTCCATTTCCAATGGAATTGATAAAATATTCGAAGTGTCGGATAACGGATGCTTAAAAATTTTTTTCTCCTACAATTTTCATAAATTAGATGTCTTTCTGCCGTACTCGATTTCCTCGAGACCCTTCTAAGGACCCTGGGCCAATGTTTCTAGAAAATTTCCAGGAGAAAAGGGAAATCTCGAGGAAGTAGCCTGACATCGTGGCTACAGCCGAAACCGCGTAGCCAAGGTCCCGAATGCTAAATGTTTCATGGCCCAAGGGGTCTCACGACTTCGCTGGTGAAAGCGATTTTTACGTTCTACACATGAAGGGCTTCGCTGGCTACACTCTTAGCCAATAAGTCGCTCGCTAAAATCGTTTCGCGTCAAGCTGTAACGAATATTGGGAAAATATGTCACGAGGATCCTAGCTGATCTCGCGCAATCATGTTTTCCATGGGATCGTTCAATTTCGTCCCCGCGACTCCGTCCATTTCGCTTGGTGCATTAAAACGTACTTGCGGCACAGGCGCCTACTTTTCAACGACCGTGTCACGCTAAAAGCTAGCACCGGTGTACGGCTTTTAAAAGTTGATTGCGACACCAAAGAGTGCTATTCCTTCGATAACGTTGCCGCATTCGACGGATGTCACTACGCGTCCCTTCTTGTGTTTACGAATTCTAAGACCCGTTTATTGACATTTATTATAAGCTTTATAAAATTATTTTTATTTTTATAAATGAGAATTCTAAACGTAGAAAAGTATTTTTCTGGTCTTTCGTGGTTAATAAGCTAGTTTTCCAGAGTTAGGTTGATTCTTACTAGGGTTGATGAAACGAGATTAAAAGTTTGAAAATAAAAATTTGATTGAAATGAGATACACGATACGAATATAAATAGTGTAAATTAATGACACTGAATTTTAAAAATTCAAGTTAACTACACGATTTATTTCTAAGATCGTTATCTATTAAATTAATTACATGCTTTACAAAAATTGTTTAATTTGTTTTAAGTATTTTATTGGAGCAAGTTAATAAAGCATTTCTAGTAGTTTTAATTCGCCCGTGGACTTCGTCGAAGATGAATTTAATAGAAAACATTTATAAGAGCTCGTTAGTTCGATGCACACGGTTAATAACGTTCCGCAAAATCGATTTGCTTAAGAAAATAATTGATAACCCATTGAGAACCATCGAGGCTTCCGTTAAATAATTATACGTTGTATACGAGGTAATTTATCATGTGATAAAAATGTTATGAAATTAAATTCTGGTGCTCGAAAGAATAAAGAGCCAACACAATTTTCTAAATCTTTTTAACTACACTATCGTAATCCTCCTGGGACATATATTCGCGATTTATTATATTGGAGTCACACCGAAGGAAAAAGGTGTCTCTTGAAACAAGATATTTCGTTATGTCGCGTTTATCCTTTGAAACCGTCCGTCTTTCGACTATCCTACATTTTTCCGTACCGCCAGTCCAAAGGGAGATATTAAGGTGACCTACTTTCCGTGAACCATTTTAATTCCAATACGTATCTGGATAAATTACGATAACGGAAGTGGCGTTCGCGAAGTAATCCTCCGGTAATATCGCGAAACGGCGAAGTGAAAGCTGAACTCTATTTACAGTGCATCTTTAAATAAAAATATCGTACTCGACCAACGAAAAAGTTAAAAAAAACGCACAGATATTTTCATTAAAAAGATTTTAAATCCACGAAGAATCTGATAGCTGAAAACAGTTTCGATCGAACTTTTTTTATAATTTCCATGATTTCTAACTTCTCTTATTTTATTTATTTACTTATTTTCGTAGCAGAGAATTATAAATGACGTAGCAAAGACTTAAAATTAAAGTATGACGAACAGATACGAGAAAGAAGGAAGAGTTTCTATTGGACAAAAAATCCAAGAAGTCTCCACAAAAGAATGAATTCACGTTTTAAAGTTCGCTCGAAGATTCTCGTCTGAAAATCGACGCGCATCGGCAGGTGGCCGGGGATATTTTTAATTATTCTAGCTACAACGAGCATCTTGGTCGTTTGCATATTTAAAGACGCCGAGAGGATTCTGATTAAGTATCGCCGCTCGGGTTGATAACTCCGTGCAATCGTTGCATTGAATAATGAAAATCACAGAAGTATCGACTGCAAAAGGAAGAGAGGAGAGCAACCGTGGAGCGTTGCTCCTCGACGTGGCTGCGAAAACGGAACCAGAGGCGATCCCTTTTTCTCTCGTTCCTGTTAATTATATCGTTATGAGATCAGCAACTTTCATTCGATCAGCAAACCTTTATCGAAATTCCATTGCGTTTCGCTTTTAATCAAATCCTCTTCTTTCGCGTTTCGTTCCCGATCCCTTCGCCGATACTATCACCCTCCCATCACGATAAATTGAATCAAGAGCAGTATCGTTGGCATCTTATTTGAATCTCATTCTTTGCTATTCTATTTCCACATCTTATAGCCTCGAGCTCCAATATTTCGTTCTCCTTCACCGATAATCTGAGCTTTGCTCCGATGAAACGCTTTTCATTTGTCACTGCCAATTTCGCGGATCTTCGTCGCGTTAAGTGTACAACGTTTCTGCCTTTTTTCTTTTCATTCGTTATTACTTTTTGTTTCTTTAAGAGTTTATTTGCGTTGATTAAGGAATTTTCGTATTTTATTTTTGTTAAGGATTTTTAGTTTCCGATAGAAAATACGGTGGAACAAATGGTGGAAGGTTTTTAAGTATACAGGAATAATTACGGCGGTCGACAACAATTTTTTGAGATGCGCAAATCTTAACGATAAATACAAATTCCACGCAAACCAACGCGACAAATTTGATTCAAAATTATCCACGAAATCATCCACAATCCTCACACGCACGTCGGTTAAAAAATCCTCCATTTTCTATTTCTAGATACCGTCAAATATATGATTTCGTTCCAACTCTAATCACCGTATAATAAAAAATAATTAAATGCATCTGTTTAACATACGACGTTCTTAATATAGCGAATAAAAAGAAACTAAAATTATTTCTGTAACTACTTCTGAAGAGCGTATAAAACCTGACCTAAAATTACCCATAAAACTATGTTCAATTTAAAATTGCTCGCAAAATCATTTTTAACTGATAATTGTTCCCACAATATACAACCACAATATCAAAATTAACTCCAACCTATTTTTCTTTCACGATCCATACACCAAGCTCCCAACGTAATCATCCAGGTAGTACCCAAGCGCCGGGAATGACCGTAGCGCAGCTCAACTTCGCTAATCAAAGGAGCTTTCTGCGCGACAGAACCGTTGACCCACTTACTTATTCCCTTTATCGTCTTCGTTTTACCCGAGAACACAATCGATCAGTCCGCCGACGAGGGACGTACGTAAGGCCCGGTGGAAAATCAAATATGTCTGGAATGTTCGCAGCCAACGGGGGCCGGGATAGTTCACAGTTCACGTGATAAACGATTAACTTTGGTCCCGGAACATTCAAACTCGATACCAGCGAACCGTGAACGCTGCTCAGCCTTTACGACATCCTTCCCTTCTGACAAGTCCGATGTACTCTTCACAGCCGGTGTGTATAGCATACTTCAGATTAGAGTCATGAGGGTCCGCGTCAAAGGGAATAGCGCGCTGCACGAGCGCATAAACGCATGCACGAGAAGAAATCGAGCTCTCTCTCTCTCTCTCTCTCTCTCTCTGCTCTACGAGGGACACCGAAGTTCTCTCTGTCTCTCTCCGGAGTTCGCTCTTGCGAATTCTGTCAGTCACAAAGCTTCCTTGCGGACGACCTCGGACTAATCTTCTTGGAGATTCGTTTCCGGTTCACTCAGTTTTCGAGGGTATGCTGTTTGAGGAGAGGGTTTGTGGTGGAATAGGGAAGCTGTTCGTGGAGTAATCACTTAGGACGAGTTACCAAAGTATTTTCCGTTTAGCTGGTTTTTAAGATGGTACGGTTTTGGCTGTTTTGAGCGTTTTTATTTCATTTTTGGGATTGAGATATTTAAACGAGAGATATGACGTAGATGCGGTTACGTTAATGGACTCAGGGAGCATTTTGTTGGAAATAGTACGGATGTTTTAGGGGTATTTTGTTGTGTCTCTGTTAGGGACAGCGAGGGACGCTGATTATATAGATTGTGAAATTTGTGAAACACTGAAACATTTTTTAAAAATAAATAGCAGCTTATTTTAACCTATTAAACAGTATCGGTTCAATTCAATAGTAAATTGATTTAATAAAATTGAAACTTGTCGTTGCTTTAAATGTAAATGGTTGAAAAAAAAGTTTCGAATGAAATGATATATATTTTTTTACACCGGTTGTAACGTAGATAGAAATACTGTGGTAAAAATTACGAGATATAAACCCAAAGTGGTTCAATGCTTAATTTATGTATCAATCTTGCCCAGTTAATTGAATTAATTCATTCTCAAGACAGCAATAATATTATTAAAGCCAACCATTGAAAAATATAAAAATACATTCAGCTTAACGTTTGAAACCATCAAAACAAAGTATTAAAAAAAGCGTCTTTCTTTCCTTTCTTGACCCACGAGTCGCGCTGTTTGAAATTAATTTTCAACCAGACTGCATTTTCCAGCTTACCAAACAGTTAGACCCACATCAATTTAATTAATTTGCATTAGCGTGACCGTGTTGCCACGTTTTATGCCCACGTTTCATTAAAATGTCTCTATAATTCACCCTCCTGGTGGACCGTCGCGCGTGACCGCACGATTTCAATCCACTCTTTGCGGCGATATAGCGTTGACAAATAGACGATTACGCGAGATTAGGGCGTTTTATGGGAATACGAGTCTTCGAGTTTTCATAGAGAGGAGAAAATAAAGCTGCGAGAAGCTGGTTATATTTTTCGGCAGAGGAGAGAAAAGGATGGCGAGCGGAGGGTTAAATAAAGAGACGGCAAAGCACCGGCTCATTTGGAGAAACGAACAAATAATCTCGGCTTTATCTCGTGCCCGTTTTACACGGTCCACTGTCAAGGCTCCTTTTAATCAACTTTCGCAGTTTAATTGACTTGGCCAAGATATCGTTGGCGGTGTTCATAATTTTCGAACAGACGAGGTACAAGACTTAACGCTAGAACTGCCGACGATTAAAGGATATCTGTTTGTACAAAGAAATTAAAAGGGTTGATATTAAAAAAAAAAAGATCTACAGACTTCGCTGGGAAGCAACGGACAACAATATTGAAAATAATTAAACACATCTTTGTGTCGTTTTGGACATTCCTACCACCAGTTATAAGACGTAACAATATATATTTTGTTTTCAAACACGAAAAATTACCGAAACTGCACGGTAATTGTAAATTTGTAGAATTTTTAGGAGAAACTACTAATGGCCATTTTGATCACTTTGGGAGTTTCGGTGTTATTTTAATGGATTTTGTCGGACACTAACTGAAATATTGATTTTTTAATTATGCGTAATAGGTATTTTTAATGGTTAACCATTGGTCAATCTAATTTTTGGCCGCTATCTATGTAATATTATTTTTAATTTTGTTCGCTCGTCAGAAAAGAAATTTGAATTAATTAGAATTTTTCGCTTCGATTTGAAAGTTTTTGAACCAATAATTCTGATTTTATAAAATTCTATAAAATTTATTAGTACCGTGACACGTAACTAAAATAAAATTTTTAAAACGTAGATACATCAATATATAACTTCAAAGTCACATGGAATTATAAAGGGTTAATGTAACTTTACATCGGAATTCATCAATTTTTGAACTAATTTATAATTTAAAAAGAAACTCGTTGCGATGTTGGAAAGCCGTAAGCTTGGAATTTTAATATCTCTGATGTCTGTGTTTTCAACAATATTAAAAGCTTAAATGTCTTTTGTGAAAGGATTTACCATCATTTTTGTTTTTTTTTTTTTTTTTTGTACAATAACGTTATAACGTAACGAAACATTAAAAGAAACGATTTAAAGGACAGCATAATGACGGCCTAATTTTCCTCGTATTCTCTTTCATTTCGCGAACAGAACGGCAAAGCAACAATAGAATTCATCTATTTTTCACCGCTTCTCTTTGCACTGTCCTTTCTACTAATGAACACGGCAATTACCTCCGTACCAACGAAAGGAAACGCAACCATTAAGGAAGCCTTATGAATTCCGTAGCTAAGTTTACTTAATTGGCCAATTAATTGGAAACAATGAAGGGTACGTACAGAATGTATAAAACTAAAAGCTATCGAACCACGGTAACCATTTTCTATTCTATTATAATAGAACCGCGATACTTTTATGAAACAAAAAACGTAGTCCTTTCATACGCGATAAAAAAAAATTATTCCAACAATTAAAATCATATTCTAGAATTAACTTTCTAATTGACTTTCTCTTTGAGACACAATCACGGTGCGAAGTCAACGCTCCCAATGGCGGCCAGCCATCTTGCTCGTTCTACGATTGGTCGCTGTTTTTCTTTAATAACTCGTTAACAAAACCGAATTTGACATTTTCGCGAAGAAAAAAGTTGCTTGAAATCATCTCAGGAATCGTTCGATGAAAAGAATTACAGACTTTTTGAGACATCCTGTAGAGCCATCGATGCCAATTTTCCTTCTAACTTTCAAATCACAGTGGATCACAATAAATCGCGATATGCTTCAAGACTCGTACACCTTTGTTCCAGAGAGAAAAGAAAAGATAGAAACAGTGACGAGGAAAAGCGAAACGTGGGCGAGAAAAATCACTTTGTCGAAGCACGAAATCAGACGGATACAATTTATTTGCTGGAAGCAACGCGAGCACCGCTGGTGCATCTGTGTTTATGTAGATTGGGGGGTTAAATCGGGCCGAGATAGCCAGTATTACCGGTGATGGCAGGAGAACGATGGTTAGAATAAGCACCATGGTCCTCGCGAACAGCAAACATTGACGGTGCGCGCTGCTTCCATTTGCATTTCCTATATGGGCTTACTTTCGCGTAACGGCTAGCTTCCTCCTCCTGCCTTTCTTGTTATCTCGCTTTCGCGTTCTTCGGGACCGATATTTCGTGTTACGAACATTGTCGACATTGCGTCGTAAACGTCTGGCACCGAATGGAAGCGTAAGGGATGATAAAGATAATTGCGACCGTGTGCTGTAGTGACACAGTTTGCATAGGAAGAGGTATTTGGTGTAATGCCCAGGAAAATTCCTGTTGCTTTTTGTTTAACCAGATTTGTGGTAATAAATTTAGGATGATTACAGGTTGGATTCTTTATGCTTCGGAGATTAGGGTAGTTTATGGTATCGTGTTAAAAATATACTATGTTAGTTTGTATCGCGTAGAATCAAAAAGTACAAAAGAATGTTTTACGTTGAAATAACTCAATGATATTTGAGGCAATTCCAGTGGACATAGATTATTCAAGATCACTTAATCACTTCTTAAGGTTAGATCGAGGTCATCGAAGAGTAAATTTTGCAACGCGAATTTTATATAAAATTCTTAATTCTTATCTTTGATCCTCGGTACGATAATTTTTACGAAACACGCAGAGATGTTTTATAACTGTCGTTCAAATTTAAATTCTCTCTTGCAGAATTTATCAGTTAAACGAAATAATTAAAATGCGGATTTTTATACATTTATAATAATACTTCTAGTTTATTAAACTACTTAAAAATAACTTACCGCACAATGGAAAATTAACTCACTAGTTATATGTAATCAACTTGGACTCGTTAAATTTAATACTCCTAATTCATCAGTGCTCGAGGTAGGCTGACAATATAGGAAATTGTGATAATGGAAATGGTAACAGAATTTATAATTAGTATGGCGGAAAAATGATAAATTTTCACTTCTGATATTTGAAATAATTAAGATTGATCGTACTACTGTAGATTATTCTTTATTAATTGGAGCAATAATAAAATAATACGAAGAATCACCTTATTTCTTCAAATACGGACAGAATAATTCACCGCTGCCAAGTGGCAGGAAATTACCGGAGACGCGAAAACGAATCGTTCGATGTCCGTCTGGAAAGTTGCAGAAAGAAAGACGGTGTCTTTCGGCCGGTAATTGCAAAAGTGGCGAGTAATGGAATGGCCGTTTCGTAAATGGTAACAATGAAATACCAACCGGTATTATAGACGTCATAACTTAGCGATAGCGCGGAGGCTTGCGGCATTCTCCGGAACAACCAGGAATTGGTCTCAGCATACCGTGCATTCCTGTGTTCGTCCATCCTGACGAACGTCCTGTCGACACCATCGTCGCGAGAACTTTGCTCCTGAATCTGATTCGCGGACATTCGTATTTCTTCGTGTAAGTGAAAATTGTTCTCGTCACGGCCAATAGTTTAGGAATGTTGGCACGGGTAAAATGTTTAATTCTAACTCTTGTCGTGAAGTATAACAATGTCTTTGATACTAAATACTAGATTCTATTTCACATTAACCCTCTGTAGTCCGAATTTGGTTTGTTTATCAAAGAAAAGAACTACGACTGATTACAGTATTTTACTTTGATTGCAAAATTTTTTAAGTAATAATTGCTATAGATGGATCGTGGTGTCGCTACGGTAACAGGATAGCAAAATTTAACAGCACAGTGATAACTAAATGAAATAAAATTTTTAAAATATAAATACACGAGCGTGTAACTCTGAAGTCGCGTGGCGCCATGGAGGGTTAAAATCAAATACTAGTGAAGATATTCTCGATACAATGTATGTTTTTTTGATATGGTATCGTGAAATATCGTGAATTACGGCAAATCAACCAAAAGCAATCAAAAAATCTGGAAATTCTCTTGTCGAGAAATCGAAATACGGTTGTAGGTTATCGGTCGGATCAGTTATATGGCTATACTACTGATTTATCTGTAACATGTACTTTTTATGATTTCGTGTAACTTCAAAGGTGAATAAACGTTCAAATTCTGTAACCAGAGATCAGAATTAACGAAGATAGTGTACTTTAACATTTACATTTCAAAAAATACGATTTCCTTATAGCCATCATTATGTTAATACACCATAATGACTCAAGTTTCCAAATAACCTTCTTAATACCCTTAATACTTCAGCGTTCAAAAGAAAAATTTATATTTTAACTACGTCCGTATTTCATTGCATCAGGAACTCTAAAATATAAATTACGTATAATATTTCAGTATTTCTCATTTCATACAAATTAACCCTGCTACGGTCTTCAAATTATTTCCAAAGCGCGCTCCTATTTCACTGCAAAACAAAATTCCTAATTTTAAGAAGAAAACGTATCTTTATCACGAAACTGAAACAGAAATAAAAAAACTAAATCACGAATTGACGATAACTTTCTTATATTTTTCTCAACAGTAACAAATTTTTTAACTAACAGAAAACACGAGTAAAAATGACCCAAACACTTAAAACTACCACTCGTATCCACTGTAAAAATCGTAACGGAAGAATTGAATACCGAACACGAAAGTTCTCACATCATGTTTCGTCGAAAACTGTTCGAAAAATAGCCACTAATCAGAAATAAATATCGAACCACGCAAGCTCTCTTCACTTTTATCTTCACCAGTATTTCTCACGTGCTTCGATGCATCGTGCAAGACTGCGCGGCCTGCAGCCACTGGCTCAAGGGAAATAGAGTTATACTGGGCCGCTACGTTTCAATTACCCTGGCTGACTCGTCTCGTCGCTGCCCCACAACTACCTAAACCGATATGCAGAATTTGCCTAAGCCCACGGGTACGGAACGGCGTCGCGGAGCTAGATAAATATGACGACGCTGGATGCAGGACGTGGACCCGTTTCCCTCTTTCCGGAACGCAATTTAGATTCTATCTCATCGCGCGAGCGCAGGCTCGAGTCTTTCGTTCGAATTGCGTTTTTCTCCCCTCCGTTCCGCCATTGCCGGCTCTCTTGGATACACGATTTTCGTTTCTCTCGAAACTGGATTTCCAATCTCGGTAAATTGAAGTCCCGGCTAAAAGCGCGCCCATGCATTGATTTACTTTGGATATATAAACGCTTCTTGTTGCACTCGGGCTTCGATTGCTCGGTAATTATTGTTTTTTCATCGTTATCGTTTATCGATCGTAACAGCTTATTGTTGGCGCGCAGCTCGCCAATTGCTACAATTTTTTTAACCTTACGGCTAATTTTGTACCGCGCAACGTGGGATTTGAAGGTTTGGGCAAGAACAAGCGTGTAATTGTAATTTATTGAAAGAGAGTATGTGTAAACTAAATAAACTTAAACCGGAGTCAATAGGGTAACGCTACACTATCCTTTCCTGCGCTGGTTTCTACGCTACCCAATCCACATTGCTTCCTAATCCTCGCTACTCGCTTTTCTTTGGATACCTTCATCCCCAATCTCTCTCACTTTCTCTCACTCTCATTCGTACCGTAAGCTTAAACCTAATCATAAACTTAAAACCGAAACAGGCGCGGTTCTGCAGGCCATCGCTGCACGGCTGCAAACCATCCGTGGCTCAAAAGAAGTCCGGTCGTAAATTGCTCGTCCCTTTACGTGTCGCACCCCATAGTAGATTTAAATATTGTAGAAGTGATATAGGTGGAATGACAGAGTTTTTTTTGTATCGAACAGTGTTGAATAATAAGAGAGGTGTTGGAAAATAATAAGAGGGCGGAAAGGAAAGTAAACGACAAGGGGAAAGACACGTAAATAACCCATGTTAGGTACCGCTCTAAGCTAGTTAAATATTTTTATGTTTATCAGGTAGTTTAAGATAAGTGATAATAAAATTTGTTTCTTATTATACGCACACAATTACCTATAAGATCCTTGAATCTGTTCCTCATCAACTCCTTACCCATCAACCCCTTGTAATGTCCAAGAATTTCTATTGGATCTTTTCTTACTCACACTACTTCTAAAATCAGATCTCTAAATCTTCATAAAGAACAGGGTAGCATTTACCAAAAACAATTTTTTTGGTTTCAGTAAGAGAAGAATTATTTTCTGTTTAATATATTTTAAAAAAATGGTGCGTTAATCGGTTATCACGTTGTTGGATTAACTTTCTGTAATGGAATTTTGGTATCGAAAAAGGAATAAATTTTGTCGGTCAGTCTTATTAAAGAAATGAACTAATTCGTTGTTTTTAAACAACTCTCGTTGAGTGAGAATTTTTGAGCGAGGTGTGAGCGTGATGGTCGAAGAACCGGGATTTTAGGTGTACGTGTGCACTTTCAAGAGATCAAGTAACCTCTCTCAGAGTGTCTAAATATAGGGGTGAGCCTTCTTAAGAGGGAGTAACGCGTAGTAAAACGAGAGCCTCGGGCAAAAAAGTTTACAAAAAATTCCAAAAAAGTTGGGCAAGAAGGTCTTTAAAAGCAACCACTTAAAACCGAGAGCGCAACATAGTATATACACGTAAACAGATTCTTTATTTTTCTTTGTTTCCTTGATTTATGCGTGGTCCGTGATACGTTGAATTCACCCTACACTTTCTAAGAAATTATACGTCCATTGATTTACATATCTTTCGACACAAAGTCTGCGTAGAAATTTTCACAGGAATATAGATATAGATATCAGATAGATAATTAAATATAGATAATCAAACATCTACGCGATAACGTTCTATTCCTNAAGTTAAAAAAAACGCACAGATATTTTCATTAAAAAGATTTTAAATCCACGAAGAATCTGATAGTTGAAAACAGTTTCGATCGAACTTTTTTTATAATTTCCATGATTTCTAACTTTNAAAACGAGAGCCTCGGGCAAAAAAGTTTACAAAAAATTCCAAAAAAGTTGGGCAAGAAGGTCTTTAAAAGCAACCACTTAAAACCGAGAGCGCAACATAGTATATACACGTAAACAGATTCTTTATTTTTCTTTGTTTCCTTGATTTATGCGTGGTCCGTGATACGTTGAATTCACCCTACACTTTCTAAGAAATTATACGTCCATTGATTTACATATCTTTCGACACAAAGTCTGCGTAGAAATTTTCACAGGAATATAGATATAGATATCAGATAGATAATTAAATATAGATAATCAAACATCTACGCGATAACGTTCTATTCCTGTCGCAATTTATGCTGTTTCCAACAAAATCTTCAAAATCTTCAAAATTAAAAAAAAATTTCCAATAAAATCTTGAAAAGAATAAAAATTTTTCCTCCATCCCAATATTGCTCCGACTTCTTTAAAAATCAATTTCCTTCCCTCATCCAGACACATCTTATCCATGTCTTCTTAAACCTGATAAAAACGTCGATCGCGTTCTCGCGTACTACGCAAATGGAGCGAACGCTTCCGGTGGACGCGCGCAAACGGAAGGCAGAAGTACAATTACCGTCATGTCAGGCGGTAACGAGATAACTTGAAAGAAAATAGAACGCTCCGCACTTCTGTCAGCAACGTTCATGTAAAACGAAGACGCGACAAAAGAGGGTTGCAGAAAAGGGATGGGAAAACGACAGACCAGATGGAACGAGGAAAAACTCTCGGAGAAGAGAGGAAATGGGATCGTGCTGCGGATTAATGACGCTACTTTCCCAGTGATTCGAACGTGTCAATCAATACGTTCATCCTCGCTAGACGTCTGCTATCAGATTGCACTCGTCATTTCTGAGGATCTCTCGTTGTTTGACTCGCGTTCGTTGGCGTTGAATTCCCACAAAGGTGTCTCGTTATCCTTTCCTGTATTCCTACCTTTGAACTCGCTCCTTTTTTTTTTTTTTTCAAACGATGCGAAGTAAAACGTCCTCAGGTGTATACGACGTGGACGAATACCAGAGACGGTCCGTGCTTAGGCACTGCGAAACTGCGGCGCTACCAAATTTTTTTTTTATATATAAATATATTTAATTTACTTATATTTGCTTGTAATATTTAATTTTATCATTAATAATTCTATACAATTCTCTTAGTTTGTATAATAATAAAAATCCACGTCGTAGCACTTAGGAGGATGTTGCTACGCGCGCGAGCATATGCGCGTTATAATAAGATCGCAGTTCCAGTATTCTTTATGCGTAAAACAATATTTTCTCATGTTTCATTTTTTTTTTCTTTTTTCTTTTAGTGTTCAGCACGATTTCGATATTTTATCCAAACACGTACATATTGTATTTACAGTATGTGTGTATAATTCAGAAGTTGCAGCGTTCCAACAATTGCAAGCCACGAGCAGCGTCTGATATACACGTTAGGAGCAAAGAATGTTGCTTCGTGAACATGTGAATTGAAATTATTCAGTGGCGTAGACATCGACAGTGTTGTACAGTTGTACAAACTCGTAAATGGACCCGTAAAATATTTTTACGAGATTTAGCATAGATGAGAACTTTCTTATGTAATTTTTCTGAGTGACACTCACACAATTTTATTAAAGAATAACAAAGTAAGATATTTCAACTATGCAAAATATTAATAAATTCTCAGAGCTTTGGTGCAGTTGCACCACCTGTACCATTCATGCTACGCCACCGAAATTATTTTCATTCCTCGATCCTTATACAAAATCGTAATTATCAATCTATATACTGCAAGAATTAGAATTTGACTGAAAGACAATTTTGATTACACTATCCAACTTTTATCAAATTTCTGAATCACATCGATCGAAGGATGAAAACCTGGAAGCCTTTTCTCGGACGCTGTTCAACTGTCCACGCAAAAGAGAAACGTTACACTTCAGAAGTTCGAATCGAACGGAAAGTTGGTGTGTCCGATAACGCGCTCATAATCAGCTTACAAACGAGTCGATGTAGAGTTCCAGGAAAATGGATATCGAGCGATTCGTTCGAATTATGATCTTGAGTTCCGGTTATCGAAAGAGCTTCCGGGCGTTCAACGTTATGGCTCTTAAAAACGATCGGTAAACTCGTTCGAGATATATTCCTGCTGGAGTAACGTTTTAGAAGTTTGCTTGTTCGCCAACCGACCGTGTGCTTAAACACACACTGCGAGTGGAAAGGCAAACCAATTAGTCACAGTGTGTAAAGTTTCATCGGTGAAAATGCAATAACTAGATTTTGGTTATTCTAGTCGATGATACGGGACGTACGACGGGTTAGGTGGTTGGTTTATAGGTTTATATATTAAATTTTATAACTCGATCGAGTTGTTTTATGACACGATTCGAATAATACCACGCCTACGTGCAGCGAGTGGAAATCGTTTTTAAGCATCGCTCAGCGAACCTGAATCATTATTTTGGGACAGTTGGTATAATTCGTAATGGTTGGGAAAAGTGTCGCGAAATTCGAGTGTGACACAAAATGGTTCGATAATAAAGCGGCTGGAGTGGATTGACGCGAACGGGAAATTGCACGTGGAATTGTTAATTACCGTGCGAACGTAACCTAATGATGCGGTTCGGATCGGAAGATATTGGATCTGTGCCGTGTCGGCTGCTTCGTAAATCGATCGAATCCTCGTTGTAATTCGAAGTACACGCCTCCTAAAATTGCGATATCGTGTTTTACACGCAATCGCAAATCCTTGCTGGTTGTATCGATAGTCGTTCAGTAGGTCATCGGTGGATTTTGGAGGATGCGCGAACGATGGGATTGCTTTAAAATAATGCAGATTTAATGAATAGCAAATTTTACGTGACATCGGAAAAATAAAATTGCTGTGAGAGTTAAACAAATATCGATGCATTAAAATGTAGTAAATTACTTTTATGAATTCAAGATTTGAATATTTATGTATGAATTTCAATATTTATAGGAATATTAATGGTAAGAGAAATCCTGTGTTTTTATCGGGATGCCGTATTGAAGATTTCAATCAGAATACATTAAATATTGAAATAGAACACGATGAAGTTTTTAAATAATTACTATGTAGCACGATTGATTAAATCCAACGTTCGCAAGCTTTTTCACATGCTCTACCATTATTATAGAGAATTTACAATTTTAAAAGTGACAAATTTCAGAAATATTTATTATCGTGTTTATTTTTGGTCTACAAAACATGAAATTGTCAGGAACAATGGAACAAAAACACTGTCTGTTTAATAAACGCACAACATAAAATGAAACAGAGAATTGTATTAAATAAGTCATTAAAAATAATAATAAAAAAAAACTGAAACTATGCAAAAAAATTTTCTGTTCCGTTTCAATTTTCGAGTTTCAATTTTCGAACGGCGAATAAAAAAGAGTCGAGTCGAACTTTTATAAGTTTCTGGTTCTGCTAGCGGTACGGAGCGAACACGTCGCAGAAGATGGACGAGCCACGTGAAAGTACTGGAAAAATAAAGAAACGTGCTTCGAGGAGGAAACCGAAACGTCGAAACGATCGGAAAAGCGAACCAAAAGCTATCACTCTGTCTTCCGCGTTATCGAATCTTTTAAACAGGCCAACGCAAAGGCCACGCCATTAGCTTCTGGCGATTCCTCGTTGCCTTTGGAATGCCGAGTTGGCGCAAGAATGTTGGCACGATGGCGCCAACTCGCGTTGAATGCTTCCAGGGTGTACGTACAATTTGTAGTAACGTTAACATAGGAACGGCATGATTGATTTCAGAGGTTGGCTCGAAATCTACCGAACGAGAATGCGAATAACGTCTTAATAACCGTTTTAAGATACACTCTCGTTCATAAGTCACCGGACGCGTAACAAATTTAGAATAAAAAAACGTTTGTGCTATGGTTATAAAATGACCCAACCGTTCGCTAATTTTTCACATTATACAGAACCTTAAATTATACTATTTTCTTAAGATCTTACCACACGTTTGCTTTAATAAACTTTTCATTCAAAATCTACAGGTGTTCGGTATGCTACTTAAGTCTCAATCTCTTAGTTTTGTCTGTATTTATTCATTCTTCTGAATTATGGTTTTTTGAATCGCATGTAACTTTAAAATTGTTACAATACAAACTGAAATATTCTATATTGTTCTCTTTCATATCGCTGAGAATATTTTACCGTTCACCATGAAATTCATGAAGGGTTTATTTTATAAAAATTTTATTTTATGAAATGCTATTTGCTTGACAACAGTGTTAAAATGCCTATACATTTTCAATATTTCGTATTACATACTTTCAAATTTAGCGTATCTAATTTTTAAATTTAATTATGTCACAATTTCTAGCCTTACTGTGACCAAAAAAAAAAATATGACGATATAAAATATAACTAATACGTTACACTAAACAAACTTACCACATATTATCGATACTAATGCTAACAGAACCACAATTCTATATAAATAAAGCAACTTCTAATATCTTAACCCACCCTTCGCAGTCCACTGGTGTCGCAATGGCGCCCCTGTAATTTTCTTTCAAGATTAAGCGTTGAGTTAAATTTCGTACTTCTGTCAACTCAATTTTTTCCTTTTATTTTGAAACAAATTAGCCAAACAAATAAAAAAATCGTACACATTTATTATTTCTTTTCTTTCTCCAAAACAACGGTAAGTTTTAAAAATAGTTCTGTGAAACTTAAAGAAGTTTAGGAAAGTTAGATCTTTAGATTAAATATTGCAATCTGTTGTACAATTTTGAGATCACAATTCAAGTTTTCATTTACCGTTCCTCATTCTTAACTGTTAACTAAATTTCACAGCGTCACGCGTTACGGATTCGTACACGTGAATAGGTTTTCGCTTACGCAGATGATTCGCCGATCCCTTTTTACGTAATCTCGCGGGTCGATCCTATTTTTATAGGATTTATCGGAAGCACTGGCGAGATCAGCGATTCCGAGGATTATCGAGGGCCGCGTGGTCTTTGCAGCTTCTGACTCATCGACGTCGAACCCCTCGATATCTCGACGATCCTTATCCACGATACGTGCGAGTGCTCGGAATACGAAAGGGAAATTAGAAACTGGGAGATTCTCGGCGCGTTCAGACGCGTTCCCGAATACACGGAATGACAATAGACGCGGCGCGATAATGGAGATTATGTTGGCGCGTGTTAAATGTGACTCGAAAGATTAAGTATTGCGCTACGTTCGCGCGGCACTTGCCACGTTCGTTTCGTAAGATTAATACTCGTACGGGTACACGAGGTGAATAAAATTGAGCAACCAAGCCGGAGATTTCGAACGACTTAGTTGTAATTTCGTGACTCAAGCACTGTGATGTTATACGCTTTCCAAGATTACGTTCGAGAGTTGCATTTCGATGCAGCCTCCTTATATTCGCTTAGAGATTGTCAGTGGTTCCGGTAAGGGAAAGTTAATTTGTGGTCCACGAGCAAGAGTGAATTCGTTTATTATAAGTACAGTACCGTGCAAAAGTCTCGTACCGTTTGTGTTACTCTTGTAGTGCCAATTAACCCTTTGTCTTACGATTTCTTTTAGCATTCATGTGCTTTAGTGACAGCTATTCACTGTTTCAATACTTTATCGAACGCAAAATATTGAAATACTGTACGTAATTTATAATTGCTAATTCTCAATCTTATAAATTGAAATTGTAGTTATAGTTAAGATTAAGCTTTATTAGAGATATAGCGTGGTTCTGTTGTAGTTGAACCATAGTGTACGCCACGAGTGTGACTCGTGATTGTAAGGCAAAGGGTTAAACGTATATTTGCATAAAAATTTTTATATAGTCTTTTTTTTCCGTTGGTTATTCATGGTTTTATCTTGTTTATAGTTCCATCTTAGAAACTTTGATATTTTTTGTATCTCAGTCTTATACCTCTAAATCTTATTTTACTATTTTTTTATCTTTGATTTTTACTGTTCTTGTTAAATTTTCTTATTCAATATTATAATTTACTATGTCGGTTCTTTCCAGTATTTTTACTCAATTTTTTCAACCCTAAAACTATGGCATGCATATAGAATTTATTAAAATTTTTACCAATATTAACAAAGAAGAATAAAAACTTACATTGATCACCGAGCTTGAGAGACATAGAATAACTGCATAAATAAAAAAAAATTAAATAATAAATCAAACACCTCAATCTCCAAACTAACTTTTCGATTCTATCGAAACACCATTTCTCTCAATCTCGTCTAACGAGATTAATTTATCATGTAACGATCCACTCGTCGCGAAAAAAGAACAATGATCGTTCTGTGAGACAGCGCAAGGATCAGGAAGCTGAAATATTCCGGAGAATTTTCGCGGCGACAGAACCAAGGGAATTGGCTCGATCAGAATGCAATGGAGCGAGAGGCCATCACACGCAGAGCTGGTCAGATCTCGACTTCATCGCCTCATCATGGCCTTATCGACTCAATATATTAGAGGGATTTATTCGAACGTATCTTGACCTTCGTTCGTGGCTATCTCGTCGAAAGTATCGTACCTATGGTGATCCTATGGTGATTCACGGAATCGCGCCATCTTGTGCACCCGACCCACCACTTCTCTTCAGTTCTGATCCCGATAGAAGGAAACCGAGCAGCCGTGAGCAGTTTCGAAAGTTAAGAGTTCGGTTTACGAGTACCGAGAGCAACCAAGGGAATTGTTTTCGATGATAAAGCTATCAGAAACACGTTTGATCATCGTTACCGCTTTTCCCAAGTTGTGGAGCTGACTGTTCGGGAAATAATGGTAACGATGTTGGGTGATTGAGTTTCTCTTCGATTTACGACTCGTAAAGTCAAACGAGATTTAAGAATTGATGGAACGAGGGTAAGTGGTTTTAGTTTAGAGCTTTCCGAGCTCGAAAAACTTAAATGATTCCCCGGGTCTCTTGGACGATGATAAAGATGCGAAAAAATAAAATTAAACTGTGAACGAGCGTTGAAGCTCAGTTCATTTGTTCTACACTGAACAATAATTTATTTATCTATTCGATATAACTTTTATTCAATGCTCGTCAACAGTTGCTTGGATACATTCTGACTTGTTCGTCAAAGCGTAAGCGCGGCACAGAGCCAACGCTTCGTTTTTCGTTAATAATTAACGAACCTGATCTTGACATTTTCGCAGAGGAAAAAGTTGCTTGAAATCATCTCAGGAATCATCCCGTGAAGAGATTTACGGATCTTTTGGGACACTCTGTATATGATAAAATAATTCGGATCCTTCGAATCGCTAATATTTACCGACCGGACAAAGGCTCGATTTTAAAAGGCTATTGAATCCGTTCGCGTGCACTCGCTCGTGGAATCAATGGAACACCACAAATTAAACAGTTTCGATCAATCATGAATGTTGCATTCGGAGATAAAATGATTTTCCACAAGGCGCGCCTATCGTTCTGCACCACGCTCACCGTTACTGTTACTTTAATATTTATGAACGCCTCTATTGTGCCGAATCGGCGAAATATTCACGATCGAACGGTTCGTTGAGAACATTATTGTGTAAACAATTTTCTCGCTGCATCAACGCTGCCGCCCGCTAAAACGTTCACAGATTTTATTCGAAACCCGACGAACGAGACGCTGTTTCGTTCGACCAAATATATTCCTCAATTAAGTTAAAAGCTCTATTTCCACGATAGATAATGCGTTTTTCGACTCTGCCAGTAAAGAAAGATTGATTGCCCCGGGAAAAGATATATAGCGAGGTAGATTGCCGCAAAGAATTTCCACTTTGCTGCGTGAAAAGGAAAATTCCAGCGACTGAAACCGGCAATCTTTCACCTGGACAAGGATGAGAAAGCTGAGGTCAAGTGCGAGCTGTCTTCGTGGACAGTTGCAAGTAGGAGGCAAAAGCGTGGTATATTTTTCACAACAAAGAGTTCTTTCTTTTTTTTTTTCTTTTTTTCTTTGACTCTTGATCCTGTGGTTAATGCAAACAGGAAAAACAGAAATTCTTGAGGCAATGTTGTTCGAAGCAACGTTTTTTTTCAGACGCTAATAAATTGTTGAAAAACATTGAAGCAGAGATTTCTATAAAAACAGAAAAGAAAAGAAAAACAGACTTAACAGTTCAGAAGCGCTTGAGTTTCTGTTTCCTTTTATTGGCGAGTTTTTGAAACGAAACTGGAAAGAATAATAACAGAAAACAATCGGTTTTATAATCCATGATACGAGCAAGAATTTTAGAAACTCGTGTATCAATCGGTTCTAGAAATTACAAGAGGAATAAACGTATGCTTGATATTTTGTAAGAAAACCGTAAAAATTAGTGTAAAATTGATCATTTCTACGGTTATAGCATTTCGTTATTTCCTTTCTTTGTTTTCTCTTTGATTTATGCTCAAACCGTTAAGAACGTTACAGAATAATATGTAACTTAGACGAAACGATCTGATCGAAAAGATATTTGATAATAAAATAATGTATAAATACTTTGAAAAACCTAGCAAACCAACTTGAATCATAAAATCCTTTCAGAGTAGTAGCCTCAAAGAAGATATCTTTGAAACTTTGTTCACGGAACAAAGAAAATGTCGGAAAGGTCGTCCTTAAGTAATAAATATGATGTAAGAAAGTAATATCAAAGATTAAATTATGGTCCCTGGAAAAGGTGTAGAAGCCGAGACAGGAAAATTGTACAAACACGGTAGCGATTTTCCGTGGAAAAGATAAGTTTATAGAAACGAAGAAAGGGACCATTTTTGTCGTGTTACTTGATCAAACAAGTCAAGAGGAGCAGAAAATATCGAAGAAAGAATACGGACAGACTTGTGCTGTTCTGGAAATTTAAAAGATATATTGATTAAACATTTTTTTTATATCTTAAGGTTAATAAGGTTAATAACGTTTATTATACTCTGAAGAAGTTGTATTATAATTAACGGAGAGAACAGTGTATAACGACTTGTAAATGAATCTTTGACGATGCTAATGGACTGGAACTACCGAACGCTGTAGTAATTAATTTGTTTACTCTAAGTACATAAAATTATTATCCACTTATTTGCAAAAAATAAATAAAACGCTGAACCTCCCTAAGAAAACGAATACACATTTAACACCAGTAAAGATATTATTATAAACAGTAAAAAGGTGTAAAAGAACGGTAACAAATTTCATCGAAAAATGGAGACTTAAAGATATAATAAAAATAATAAAAAATTCAACAATTACTTTAATTAAAAAATTACTTAATAAAAGAAACACAAAAATAGGTAATTCAATTTTGACTTTTTTAATTTTATATCACATTTACACGTAATATGTATACAAATTAAAATTAAAAGGAAAAGAAGACTATCCAAGTCTCTTTCCGATTATCAAATTTTATAAACATTCGACGACTATCCCGAATAACTCGCGAAACAATGTACCAACTTCTACAAGAACAAATACACGACAAACTATTCGACAAATCATTTATCTTCGTGCAAAATCATTTGATCAATTCCACCTACAATTCGTGCGACAGAAATCCCACGTCACTCGCCCCTATTAATTCACAATCACCGACCATTAATTCCGTATCGTCAGTTGTGTCACCAACGTAGAACCTAGCCACAATGCTCATTTAAATACCGACACCATGGCGGCACAGCGGGTCCCCTGGGCGAAGCGCGTAGTTCTAATGCTCATCCACAGTTTCGCGAGATAGTGGCTCGCGAAAGCTCAGCCATGATAACGTAGTAATCTCATTCGTTGGAAGTTTTCAAGGAAGCGGCTGATTTGAAATTATAATCAAGAAGAAGCTGTCCATAAACGCGGCCAGAGTAACAACCCCTGTGGCTTCTCTCTTCGACGTCAAAATATTTCCTCGCGATTTCCCTCTCTGTGGTTCGCTGCCGAGATTTCCTTCGCCCCTTTTGCCATTTTCTCCTTCCGTTCCCACCCACTCTGGAGTCAATTTTGGCAAGATGGAAATTTTCGCGGCGATCACTCGGGCACAGATCTCTGGAGTGTTCAATTTTAACGGGGATTTATGGAGATAAACCGAAATAAGATTGAACGACGTTCGCCATTCGAGCTACGTTGAAGGATATTTTTCTCCGCTTCCGTGCATACGTCGGCTGCGTCCCTACTTTCCTCTCCTTTTCTCTCGCTCGACGAATCGAAATGCAACTTTATAAACGGGCACGAGGGTGAATGCCAAATAAACGCAAGCTCTCCCTTGGGCGACTCCTGATCGGCCTCTTCCTGGGTATTTTCGAGTTTCTGCTACGGTTAGATTATAGTTTGGATGGATTTATGGTGATCGTGTTTAAGATAGAGATTATTTGTTGGTTGTTGGAGAAATTTTTATAGATTAGTTTCTCAGGTCAGTGAATTTATGAAAAGAGAGTTGAGAGAGGGGTGGGTTTTTGTTGGAAGCTGAATTGAGTTCTCTAAGTTGCAGACATTTTTATTGTTGTTGGTGATAATGCGAGTAGGTGTATTCTATGATTATTTGTAGCTCAGTTTAGATGTAAACCTATGTGAAATTAATAGAACCAAGAATAATTGAAGGTATAGATAACGAAAAAGCGCGAGGGTATTCGAAGACCTTTTTAACCCCCAGAACTGACCAGTATTTGTTTCAACCGAGATGCTAGATGTGGAGACGGAGCGTTGTCTTATTACTTAATGTTTAGTTTAGAAACAGTGTAAGAACTTTGGTTTTTCCATTCCTTTTAGAATATTCAGTGTATGCCAAATGTGATCGTTGTTCCAACTTTATGTATAATAAGCATACACTTGTAACAAAGAAACATTATCTAGTAATTCTTCCGAAAATGAATAAAAATTACTTACTTTTTACCACAAATATGTCATTTTTATTTCAATTCTGATATACGTTAGCGATACACCACCTACCAAAACAAAAAACTAAATACCAAAACTATTTTCCGTATCCACCTTCTGTCCGAGAGTTAAAGAAGTAGAAGTTTCATTTTAATATTTTTAAAAATAAAGGAACGTACGCCGTGCATCTCCACTCGCCGCACAGATCAAACAAGCAAAGCCACCATTTTTTAAAGTATCAAACAAATATTCCTAATTCCCCGAAGCTGGCGGTGTTCTCGCAAATCTGTCAGAATTTCTGGTTCCTGGAAAGGCGAACGGCCTCGGTCGAACAGAAAGGGTGGAAGCAAGCGGGCGAAGACGATCTCTGGAGAAATAGGAAGCAAAAGTTTCTTCGCGGCGCATCATCCCCGAGGAGGGCATCCCACGTAACGAGGATGCTGCTCTCAGGTCATTCGGTAATGAATTATTATTCCGGGACGCGGCCCGTCGAGACAATGCATTAAATTAAAGGAACCGGTGAGTTCGCGGCACAAAGCACCGCGTATCCGGCGGCCGTGGCGAAGATGAAATAACATTAATTAAGCCCGACATCGGGAATAGAGGAGAGAACGCGATAATAGGATCGTACGGAAGGTTATTAAACGCGCAGCCCACTGTTCTCGGGGATGTAATTAAATTACGAAACAAGCAGTTTTGGAACCGGTTTACTTTGAATTCGAGTCTGTTACAGTGGCTCGTGTGTGAAGTTGAGTGTATCAAAAATGAGTGTTACGTTAGGAATTTGGTTGGGAGGGTGAGGTATGCTGATCTGGAAGATCGCAAAGGGTAGAGTAATTCAAGGATCTCACATTTTTTCTCTTTTAAGAGGCACAAAGTTT
>SMSQ01026294.1:132455-152566 GCA_019453375.1 Ctenoplectra terminalis | reverse complement strand
ACGAGCAAGAATTTTAGAAACTCGTGTATCAATCGGTTCTAGAAATTACAAGAGGAATAAACGTATGCTTGATATTTTGTAAGAAAACCGTAAAAATTAGTGTAAAATTGATCATTTCTACGGTTATAGCATTTCGTTATTTCCTTTCTTTGTTTTCTCTTTGATTTATGCTCAAACCGTTAAGAACGTTACAGAATAATATGTAACTTAGACGAAACGATCTGATCGAAAAGATATTTGATAATAAAATAATGTATAAATACTTTGAAAAACCTAGCAAACCAACTTGAATCATAAAATCCTTTCAGAGTAGTAGCCTCAAAGAAGATATCTTTGAAACTTTGTTCACGGAACAAAGAAAATGTCGGAAAGGTCGTCCTTAAGTAATAAATATGATGTAAGAAAGTAATATCAAAGATTAAATTATGGTCCCTGGAAAAGGTGTAGAAGCCGAGACAGGAAAATTGTACAAACACGGTAGCGATTTTCCGTGGAAAAGATAAGTTTATAGAAACGAAGAAAGGGACCATTTTTGTCGTGTTACTTGATCAAACAAGTCAAGAGGAGCAGAAAATATCGAAGAAAGAATACGGACAGACTTGTGCTGTTCTGGAAATTTAAAAGATATATTGATTAAACATTTTTTTTATATCTTAAGGTTAATAAGGTTAATAACGTTTATTATACTCTGAAGAAGTTGTATTATAATTAACGGAGAGAACAGTGTATAACGACTTGTAAATGAATCTTTGACGATGCTAATGGACTGGAACTACCGAACGCTGTAGTAATTAATTTGTTTACTCTAAGTACATAAAATTATTATCCACTTATTTGCAAAAAATAAATAAAACGCTGAACCTCCCTAAGAAAACGAATACACATTTAACACCAGTAAAGATATTATTATAAACAGTAAAAAGGTGTAAAAGAACGGTAACAAATTTCATCGAAAAATGGAGACTTAAAGATATAATAAAAATAATAAAAAATTCAACAATTACTTTAATTAAAAAATTACTTAATAAAAGAAACACAAAAATAGGTAATTCAATTTTGACTTTTTTAATTTTATATCACATTTACACGTAATATGTATACAAATTAAAATTAAAAGGAAAAGAAGACTATCCAAGTCTCTTTCCGATTATCAAATTTTATAAACATTCGACGACTATCCCGAATAACTCGCGAAACAATGTACCAACTTCTACAAGAACAAATACACGACAAACTATTCGACAAATCATTTATCTTCGTGCAAAATCATTTGATCAATTCCACCTACAATTCGTGCGACAGAAATCCCACGTCACTCGCCCCTATTAATTCACAATCACCGACCATTAATTCCGTATCGTCAGTTGTGTCACCAACGTAGAACCTAGCCACAATGCTCATTTAAATACCGACACCATGGCGGCACAGCGGGTCCCCTGGGCGAAGCGCGTAGTTCTAATGCTCATCCACAGTTTCGCGAGATAGTGGCTCGCGAAAGCTCAGCCATGATAACGTAGTAATCTCATTCGTTGGAAGTTTTCAAGGAAGCGGCTGATTTGAAATTATAATCAAGAAGAAGCTGTCCATAAACGCGGCCAGAGTAACAACCCCTGTGGCTTCTCTCTTCGACGTCAAAATATTTCCTCGCGATTTCCCTCTCTGTGGTTCGCTGCCGAGATTTCCTTCGCCCCTTTTGCCATTTTCTCCTTCCGTTCCCACCCACTCTGGAGTCAATTTTGGCAAGATGGAAATTTTCGCGGCGATCACTCGGGCACAGATCTCTGGAGTGTTCAATTTTAACGGGGATTTATGGAGATAAACCGAAATAAGATTGAACGACGTTCGCCATTCGAGCTACGTTGAAGGATATTTTTCTCCGCTTCCGTGCATACGTCGGCTGCGTCCCTACTTTCCTCTCCTTTTCTCTCGCTCGACGAATCGAAATGCAACTTTATAAACGGGCACGAGGGTGAATGCCAAATAAACGCAAGCTCTCCCTTGGGCGACTCCTGATCGGCCTCTTCCTGGGTATTTTCGAGTTTCTGCTACGGTTAGATTATAGTTTGGATGGATTTATGGTGATCGTGTTTAAGATAGAGATTATTTGTTGGTTGTTGGAGAAATTTTTATAGATTAGTTTCTCAGGTCAGTGAATTTATGAAAAGAGAGTTGAGAGAGGGGTGGGTTTTTGTTGGAAGCTGAATTGAGTTCTCTAAGTTGCAGACATTTTTATTGTTGTTGGTGATAATGCGAGTAGGTGTATTCTATGATTATTTGTAGCTCAGTTTAGATGTAAACCTATGTGAAATTAATAGAACCAAGAATAATTGAAGGTATAGATAACGAAAAAGCGCGAGGGTATTCGAAGACCTTTTTAACCCCCAGAACTGACCAGTATTTGTTTCAACCGAGATGCTAGATGTGGAGACGGAGCGTTGTCTTATTACTTAATGTTTAGTTTAGAAACAGTGTAAGAACTTTGGTTTTTCCATTCCTTTTAGAATATTCAGTGTATGCCAAATGTGATCGTTGTTCCAACTTTATGTATAATAAGCATACACTTGTAACAAAGAAACATTATCTAGTAATTCTTCCGAAAATGAATAAAAATTACTTACTTTTTACCACAAATATGTCATTTTTATTTCAATTCTGATATACGTTAGCGATACACCACCTACCAAAACAAAAAACTAAATACCAAAACTATTTTCCGTATCCACCTTCTGTCCGAGAGTTAAAGAAGTAGAAGTTTCATTTTAATATTTTTAAAAATAAAGGAACGTACGCCGTGCATCTCCACTCGCCGCACAGATCAAACAAGCAAAGCCACCATTTTTTAAAGTATCAAACAAATATTCCTAATTCCCCGAAGCTGGCGGTGTTCTCGCAAATCTGTCAGAATTTCTGGTTCCTGGAAAGGCGAACGGCCTCGGTCGAACAGAAAGGGTGGAAGCAAGCGGGCGAAGACGATCTCTGGAGAAATAGGAAGCAAAAGTTTCTTCGCGGCGCATCATCCCCGAGGAGGGCATCCCACGTAACGAGGATGCTGCTCTCAGGTCATTCGGTAATGAATTATTATTCCGGGACGCGGCCCGTCGAGACAATGCATTAAATTAAAGGAACCGGTGAGTTCGCGGCACAAAGCACCGCGTATCCGGCGGCCGTGGCGAAGATGAAATAACATTAATTAAGCCCGACATCGGGAATAGAGGAGAGAACGCGATAATAGGATCGTACGGAAGGTTATTAAACGCGCAGCCCACTGTTCTCGGGGATGTAATTAAATTACGAAACAAGCAGTTTTGGAACCGGTTTACTTTGAATTCGAGTCTGTTACAGTGGCTCGTGTGTGAAGTTGAGTGTATCAAAAATGAGTGTTACGTTAGGAATTTGGTTGGGAGGGTGAGGTATGCTGATCTGGAAGATCGCAAAGGGTAGAGTAATTCAAGGATCTCACATTTTTTCTCTTTTAAGAGGCACAAAGTTTCCGCTAGCAGTTAAACTTGCATTCTTGTGCAAAGTCAAAGCGGCAAAGACGGTAATCGATGCGACTTCGCCTGTTGTGCGGATGTAAACAATTGCAAGCAGCATATGCATCGAATCATTAAAAAAATTAAGACGGGTAAAAAAGATTCCGTGCATGCGAAATTATGACAAACAAGACGCGTTGAGTACAATGTAACGTTGCTATGGGAAACAAACAACGCACGGTTTATTAACACTGAAACTACCGAAGTGGTCAAAATGACTGGTTTGTAGTTCCTCGTGTAAATTCTATAAATTTTAATTGATGCACATATTCGTAACAAGTATGAATAAAGATTTATTTCTCTTGCATTTTATGTTTTTTTTTTAAATAGTTATCGGTATGAATTAATCGTCAGTAGTTCTAATGTTAACCTCTACGTCACCCCTATGTTAAAGTGGAGACAAATAGGTATGGGCGTTATTTTTTTGTAAAATAATTCTTAATTGTAATTGTGAAATAATTCTACGTTACGCGTGGAGAATATTATTCCAGAATTAGAAAAATTGATAACATTACAAATGCTTAAACTAAATTATATACGATTAAATGTTTCCAATAGATATTTCCTAGGAAAATTCATAATAAAAGTTTCAAAATGAAAAGTGGTACTCGTCGGTAATTAAAAATACTAACTACTATGTATTTCTACGTTTAGAATGATGGTACAACGGAATAAGCTTACCTAAGAATTTTTAAAATACGTCAAGATGATCCGAGATATATGTATGTATGTATTCGCCATATTCACAATCCACCCTCCACCGTGGAAGCTATCAACTTCTTCACCACTTACACGAAACTTGCTCTTGAAAATCTATTTAGCTTAGACTCAACCGTGTCTCGACGACCGTATTTCATCTCACGGTTCAGCTTTTATAGACAACAAAGGCGGTAACTTCCCTTACAGGCTCAACTCATCGCGGAGAAGTGATTTATGAAATTGCACCAACAAAAACAGTAGGTCCAGAAAATTCTTTAACGCGAGAAACCATGACGTTCTGTTTTTTTTTTTTTTTTTTTTTTTATATTAAAAACAAAAAATACTCGTCGACGATGATACTACGAATGAAAAGATTTGCACGGATTGTTAATTTTGAAATGTTATCCAGGCTATATTTTCATCCGGGGTTTAACCTTTTCAATTGATAATATATTTTACGCGTTCAAATTTTGGTAACCTTAAAATAATATAAAATAGTGGTTTCTAACTTTTCTTTTACCTCATCTCCTAGCCTTTCCATCGTGCACTGTAATGTCATCCTCTTCCTTTCCAAGATTTAGACAATTTTTGTGTTTCAAATAGGAAGTTGAAAAATTTTCTATTTTAGAATATATGTTGCAAATAAGCATATGCTAGTTAACTAGTAATAAGCATACTACAGGATGAAACCTTAAAATAATATAAAACAGTGGTTCTTGACTTTTCTCTTACCACATCTCCCAGTCTTTCCATCGTGTACTGTAATGTCATCCCCTTCCTGTCCAAGATTTAGAGATTTTTTGTATTCCAAATACGAAGTCCAGAAATTTTCTATTTTTGAATATATGTTGTAAATAAACACATGCTAATTAACTAGGTATATGTATAGTACAGGATGAAACTGCGATTTCTCCCTTCAAATCGTGAAATTCTCCCCTTAAAATCGTAAAGCTTCCCCTAAAAACCGTGAAACTCCTGCTTAAAATCCTGAAATTCACCCTGACGAGGAACCTCTGATACAGTGGGGTGAAAAAAAACAAAGAAAGTCAATTTACAAGACACAACGTCGCTCTTAAAATCATTAAAACCGAGAAACGACGAAATAAAGCAAAGAACAAAAAATGTTTATTAATACTACTTCGAACGCTTAAAACACTTTCTTTTCTCCCCAATTCTCAGCAAACGATAAAACCTAATTCGACAAAAATATGCTTAAAGCTTACCCAACGCGGTATTCAAGTTTGAAAATGTACTCAAAAGAGCAAATTACAACGTGTAGAAAAGCCACGTAGCGAAAACGAGGTAACCAAAGGCGTACAAAGGCGAGAAGTGACTACGTGTATAGTGTCTATGCTCGCCATTGTAGGGACGAATGAACTTCTCGAACGTTGGGCGTGAATGAAGCACTTGTTGGATCGCTAGCTGCAAATGACAAGTGTTTAGGAAAGCGCTGAAGAGATCGAGTGGCTGTTTGGGATATGAGGTTCTGTTTCAGGTGAGATACGGGTTTGAATGGATTGTACGGGTTGGGTACACGCGGAGTTCAAGGATACGCGTGGCACGACCGTGATAGCGTTAAGGGTGCAGTGGACTCGAAGTACGAGTTTAGTTTGCGGTTAAAATTAGTTATAGTTGAATGAAATACAAAATAGATGTTTAAAATTACGAAATAAAATTAAAAAATTGTATTTGACCATTAATATCGATAAACTTGAATCGAGTTTACAAATTTTGAGATTTATTTAGTAGGAATTATGTTGGATTCCATCGTCGCGATATCGAGTACACTTTTAATATTTCACAAAGGAATATTTATTCATCATTAATTCAAAAATGCTACTCGGTCTCGTGACAGGATTCTAATAAATAATAAATCAATTTTTAACTGCTGAAATATATACAGGGTGTCCCAAAGCAACGGACCCGGAAAGGGTGATTTCTGAGATGATTTCGAGCAATTTTTTCATTTACGAAAATGTCAAATTCGGCTCTGTTAACTAGTTATTAACGAAAGCACTTTTAATATTTTACAAAAGAATATTTATTCATCATTTATTCAAAAATGCTACTCGGTCTAGTGACAGAATTCTAATAAATAATAAATCAATTTTTAACTGCTGAAATATATACAGGGTGTCCCAAAGCAACGGACCCGGAAAGGGTGATTTCTGAGATGATTTCGAGCAATTTTTTCATTTACGAAAATGTCAAATTCGGCTCTGTTAACTAGTTATTAACGAAAAACACTGAGCAATTACAGAGCAAGAAAGTGTATAGGGTTGGATACGGGAAGAGTGAACGACATTAGCCCCTCGCCGAGCCATTCTATGACCCTCGGCACGCCTAACTCGTCCTAGTGACCAATGTTTGCCATGACTAAAGCTTGTCCGCGCGGTCTTATCTACTCTAATCCTAGTCATCCAACAATTATAAAATTTAATTGGTGCATATAAAATGTGTTTGCAAAGTTTGAATTTGACAAATTGTTTTTGCATGAGGTAACTGCAAAAGTTAATCCTCTATGGGGCCGTGTGACTTAAAAGTTATAAAATTAATTTTATTTAGTTATCACTGTACTATTAAATTTGATTACTGTATTACTGTAGCGATACTATGATTCTTTCGTAGCAATTATTAGTTTAAAAATTGCCAAATAAAAGTGAAAAACTGTAATCAATCGTAGTTTTTTCTCTAATAAATAGACAAAATTCAGGCTCTAGGGGGTTAAAACGTTAGAAGAATTGTAGCGTATTAGAATTAATTTTTGTAAACCTGGAATAATTAAATCAGTTAATCGTCAGAAAATATGCGTAAAATCGTATGGAAGTTATTTTAATTAAAGTTATGTAAAATTTATATAGAAAACGATTTAATATTTGTCTATCGGTAGTACTTTTACAATTTTTAGTATAACGAGAACCACTCCCGTTCATTATTCTTGACATCTTGATCGAAATTTTTCGACTTCATCTCGTCGGTTCATTCTCCCGAAACAAACGAACCTCACGCTGATAATGATTTACGCTGGAATTGTGTAATTACACGCAACGGGGACAATCATCAACGGGATTCGGAAGGCAATCGCGTGCCACGCCAGACGGGAGGCCGCGTCAATATGCTGATGAGGATTTAGTTCCACGTTTACGCTTCTCTGCACCCTGTCCATCGTCATTGTCACCGAAGAGACAAAGAGGATTGGATAAGACGATGCTCCAAATGATTCCATGATTTCATACCGATCCGATTTTTATTCGGTAAAATAGAAGAATCGGAAACAACTCTATTTAGCTTTTTAATTTCAATAATTGAACCGTTTGATGCAAAAATGGTGTAAGTCTACTTTTTGTCTATTTGATTTAATACAATTATATTGAATAAAATGATTTTTAAAATTTTCGGGGGAAAACAGTTGATTAATTATTACTATTTTAAAGTATAAATTTACAGACTTAAATGAAAGAAATATAACTCTTTGATATTGTTTTTTCCAGAACTTTTACTTCATCCCTTATTACTCGGTATTTGATTTTCTTTGATTTACATCACTTTTACATCAAACGGTTCAATTTAAATTTTTCGTGTAATACTCTCCTACAAATAGATATAATTTTAACACAGTTCGTTTTATCGTGATCTTCTCATTGTATTTTTATATCTAACATAATTGATGAAAATGATTTTGGAATTCTAGTGATAGTTTCTTTTTATAAAAACGATTATACAGGATGTATCAATATTTTACAGACTTCTATACTCGCCAGCCATTACAACTTCAGTTTGATTATACTCAAAAAGTGGAAACTTTTATTATAGTTTTTATATTTGATCTTATATTTGAAATAGCAAAAAAAAAAAGGAAGAAAGAAACTAATAATAAAATAACGAAGACGTATCTGTTCCTTGAATATTGTTCGAACAAACTACCCTCGCACAACGACGATCATGTACGGTTCAAATGATGGATCTGTTATTTATTTGACAAAAAGCTGCCCGAACATTACAGTCTGCCAAGATCCATCAGAGAAACAAGTTTAACTTTGACTATCCTCCTTCCATCCTTCATCCCTCGACCTTCGATGCACTTATGCTTCAATTTTCCCCTCTTCGCCCCTTCTCTTATCTTCGCCGGTATCCCGTTCCGTACGAGCCGGTGTATTTCGCACCTGCGAATTCATCCTGCCGGAAAATTATTCCGTCGAAAGGGAGCCGAGCTTTTGCACGAAGCGCCGCGGAACCAGCCACCGATTCGAGCCCACGAAATCGGCTGAACGATAACCCCGTTGTGACGTCACGGTCTCGATAACTCAGAAATTTCCGCCGGCCTGTGGAACCGGAGCCAGTGGACCGGAAGAGCGCGGAGCTTTGCGCGTTTAATGGGGGGTTAGAATTATCCAGGCGTCCACCTCTCTGCTGTCCTGAATGATATTGGGGCAAAAAACCGGCAAAGAGAGAGGAGAGAGAAAAAGGGAGGAAAGGGAGAAGCGAGATGAGCGAGAAAAAGAGAGGGAGGAGAAGGAAAGAGAGAGGGGAGAAGAAAAAGAGAGAAAGAGAAAAAGGGAGGGGAAGAGCGTGAAAAAGAGAGAGAGAAGAGAGAAAAAGAATGATGCGAGAAGAAGAAAGAGAGTGAAAAAGGGAGGGGAAGGGCGTGAAAAAGGGAGAGAGAAGAGAGAAAAAGAAAGATGCGAGAAGAAAAAAAGAGAGCGAAAAAGGGAGGAGAGAGAGAAGCGAGAAAAAGGGAGAGAGGAGTGAGAAAAAAGAGAGACGAGAAAAAAAGAGAGCGAAAAAGGGAGGAGAGAGAGAAAAGCGAGAAAAAGAGAAAGAGGAGTAAGAAAAAAGAGAGAGCGAGAGAGAAAACAGAGGCGAGAAAAAAGAGAGAGGCGAGAAAAAAAGGGAGGAGAGAGAGATGGAGAGGGGGAGCCCGCGAAAGAGAGGAGAGAGTGAGTGAGAGAGAGAGAGAGAGAGAAATACAGACCGGATGGCTCGTGAATATGAAATGATTACGAGTCGGAAGATAAGAGATGGAAAAACTCTCTATAGCCCGATTTTTGTTTGCTTATCAGAAAAATATTAATTAAAAATTGATTACAGTTTCTTACTTTGATTTAACAAGTTAAACGCCACGCCTGTCTCTGCGGACCGACGCTGAAATTTCCGATTAGGCGTCGTTGGTTTTTCACTGTGAGAACTGACATTATGAATTTCGAAAAAATAATACCTTACAATTCTTTAATGAAATCTTTTAAATCACACTAAGCAAAGATACGACTCTCCTAAATCGTCTTATCTTGTACCTAACATTCAACAAAAAGAAAAAAACAATAAAACACCGTCGTCTCCACCGGAAGTCTACGCTTTACGACTTTTTATCGCCGTCTCGTTTTCCACGCGCTTCTTCCTTTTATTTACCCGAGAAACGCATGGCTGGTGAAATCGGAAACGTTGCTCGTGAAATCGTTCCAGAATCCCGTTGCGTTCGCCGGACAGCGTTGTTTATGCGACGCTGCAATCCTTGTCGTCTTTTTCCTCCCTTTTGCCAACTACAACTCGCCAGATCGTACACGTAGACCGGTATCAAAATGCTTCCACGTGATATCGTTTTGGAGAAACGTTCTCTTTCCTCCCCATATCCCCTAACAAATCGTTGCTCATTAAGAACGATTTGTCTTGCTTCTCGTATAAAACATTGGGAGTGTCTAATAAAAGCTGGTTGTTCCACTCTTGATACGCAGCCGTGAGAGCTCGTTTGTCATGATTTGGCTACTCTGCATCGGCGTTCCCGGTAAGATGGAAAATTAGAGATTTGATAAAGCGAATGGATTACTTAATGATTGAGTTTATTATTCTATGAGGACGAATAATAGTTAACATTGAAGAATGATCTCAATGTTAATAGTAGAAACAGTTTTAGGGATTAATGAACCCTATTCGAGAACTTAAAAAATTATTATTTAATTATTAAGTTTATTATTAGATGAGGACNTCTATAGCCCGATTTTTGTTTGCTTATCAGAAAAATATTAATTAAAAATTGATTACAGTTTCTTACTTTGATTTAACAAGTTAAACGCCACGCCTGTCTCTGCGGACCGACGCTGAAATTTCCGATTAGGCGTCGTTGGTTTTTCACTGTGAGAACTGACATTATGAATTTCGAAAAAATAATACCTTACAATTCTTTAATGAAATCTTTTAAATCACACTAAGCAAAGATACGACTCTCCTAAATCGTCTTATCTTGTACCTAACATTCAACAAAAAGAAAAAAACAATAAAACACCGTCGTCTCCACCGGAAGTCTACGCTTTACGACTTTTTATCGCCGTCTCGTTTTCCACGCGCTTCTTCCTTTTATTTACCCGAGAAACGCATGGCTGGTGAAATCGGAAACGTTGCTCGTGAAATCGTTCCAGAATTCCGTTGCGTTCGCCGGACAGCGTTGTTTATGCGACGCTGCAATCCTTGTCGTCTTTTTCCTCCCTTTTGCCAACTACAACTCGCCAGATCGTACACGTAGACCGGTATCAAAATGCTTCCACGTGATATCGTTTTGGAGAAACGTTCTCTTTCCTCCCCATATCCCCTAACAAATCGTTGCTCATTAAGAACGATTTGTCTTGCTTCTCGTATAAAACATTGGGAGTGTCTAATAAAAGCTGGTTGTTCCACTCTTGATACGCAGCCGTGAGAGCTCGTTTGTCATGATTTGGCTACTCTGCATCGGCGTTCCCGGTAAGATGGAAAATTAGAGATTTGATAAAGCGAATGGATTACTTAATGATTGAGTTTATTATTCTATGAGGACGAATAATAGTTAACATTGAAGAATGATCTCAATATTAATAGTAGAAACAGTTTTAGGGATTAATGAACCCTATTCCAGAACTTAAAAAATGATTATTTAATTATGAGTTTATTATTCGATGAGGAGGAATATTAGTTAACATTGAAGAATGATCTTAATGTTAATAGCAAAAACAGTTTTAGGGATTTATGAACCGTATTCGAGAGCTTAAAAAATGATTATTTAATTATGAGTTTATTATTCGATGAGGAGGAATATCAGTTAATATTGAAGAATAATCTTAATGTTAATAGCTGAAACAGTTTTGGGGATTTATGATTGGTATTTAAGAGTTTAAAAAATTATTATTTAATTATTGAGTTTATTATTCGACGACGCCGAGTATTAGTTAATATTGAAGAATATTCTCAATGTTAATAATAAAAACAGTTTTGGGGGTTTATGATGCGTATTTAAGAGCTTAAAAAATTATTATTTAATTATTGAGTTACTCGATGAGAAAAATGTTAGTTAATGGAAGAATAATATTATTGGAAAATAATAAAAAGCTCGATGTTAATAATAGAAGGGAATAAATGAAGTCCTGTATGCTGACGCGGCACAAAAACGCAGTTTACGTAAATCACGAAACACGAATACCGATAGCATCCCTCGAATTTTATCTCTACTTTTCGATCAATTTCGTTGCCGGTAATCAATCTCTTTGATTAGTCTGTTTGCCATTGACGGTGATTCTATTTGAAATTTTTTACGTCAGAATGTGTAAGAAATATCGGTTTTTAATTAGATCCTATGTCGAAACTGTATTAAAATAGAAACTGCAAATCTTTATACCTTCACTTTTCTCGCCACCATCATTAAATCCATCCGATTCGCTGACAAATTAAATCTGCTAAATGAAAAAAGAACTTGATTTCCACCGAACACCAATTCATCAGCTCCTACAAAAACCATGAAAGCAACGAATCGGAGTAATACAATTCCGTAAATCGAATCCTACACAAATACTTACATTCCCGATAACAAAAATAAAATTAATTAAATATCCTAATCGACGCAAATTAAATCCATTGAATAAAAAATTAATTTCCAGCGAACAACCTGTCCATCAACTCCTACAAAAATTGTAAAAGCAACGAATCAAAGCGGTACAATTCCTCGTAGCACAATAACTCGAATCCTATACGAACACCTACATTCCCAGCAACAAAAATAAAATTCACCAAATGAAAAAAGAAAAAAAAAAAAAAAAAAAAAGAAAAAACTTAATTTCAACCGAACACAAATTCACCGATCAATTCAGTCTGCTCCCCACGCACAAAAGCGGCGAAACGATGCAGCACGCTCGTACAACTCGAAAAATTAACGCGCGACTTTCACAGCGACGTAGGACATCGGAAACACTTTTATTCCGGCCGTTCTTTCACCCTCGCTGATTATTCTGTCGAGACACAAAAACAGCGCGTCGCGACGCGCCAGGGCGTTGTCCCGCGAACGATTTCCGTGGCACCGTTTCTAAGGCCGCACAATCGTCCGACCGTCGACTAGATTACGTCCCAGGAACGTTCAGGCAACCGAGGCTCGAGGACTCGTGCTGTTTGAATAGACCTCTTCACGATAACTCCGGTTGCAGTGCGCGGTTCCGCGAGATTGTTAACGACAGCGTGTCGGCGAAAGGGAAATGCGAGATTCTGCGGTGAACGCGGGTTCGTTTGACTGCGTGTCTCGTATCGGTTTAACCATTTTGGTACGTTTCAGCTGATACATCAACTTTCCATTTTTAATGTAATTTTTAAATCGAGCAACTTTCAAGGTATTTTCTGATGGTACTCGTAAAACTTATGAGATACATAGCGTAAGGTTTAACGGTGGTTCGTGAACGCTAGGTAACGAATGGATTACTTTATTTCTGAGTTTGATTTGATAGAACGGAAGTGGAGTGGAAATAATTTTGCTCGCGTGGAATTAAAAAATGGTACTTTCGAGATAAGGTATAAATTTTAGTAGACATTATTGGGTAAGTCCGGGATAGTTGGACCACCGGGAGAGACCAGTCGCTATCGATATTTCAAAGTAAAACAAATAAATTGGCTTGTTATTGCTCTCGTGCTGATAATTGTCGCAAAACCGTACATATATTATAAATTACATTAAAAGTTTTATGCATACTCAAAAATAAAACCAAAAAGAACTACTTCGAAACCTGCGCGAACGAAGATGGGGTTAAATGTGTAAGGTGTGGACGCTGTTTCACGATGGATGCTCTAAGCATGAGAACATTTGTGATTTATGTGGGAAATTTAAGAAAAAGCAACACATCAACTAATTTTCTCTTGTATTATATTTTTCTTCCTAACCCGAACATGCGGGTGAGACCATTTGCAATGTTGGTATTTCTTGATTAGAAAAGAAATAAATATTTGAATATGTCGTCAAGTATGATTTATATATATTCTAAATTACTTATGCGCTCCTTTAATTTGTCTAAAATAATAGAAATGTGAAAAACCAACGATGCAATGGCTTCTTTCCAAAAAGTGATCCAACTATCCCAGATTTACCCTATGCTGTGTGCATATGCTACGTAGAAATTATGAAAGTGACCGAAAGGGGTTAATTCCTAATTGAATCAACTAATACCACCATACTCTCGAAATAACGATTCATTACATTTATTTTCCACTATCCTCAACATTTCAAAAGCTCGGCCAACTCCGTAGAACTGCAGAAATTCATCGAAGAAACGACCATTTTTGTTCAACGACTTGCATCCTCGCGCTAATAAGGGCGCTTCCCAGCGATCCTCTCGAGTTCACGGTAAATTAATTCCGCGAAAGCTCTTTTCTAAGGAGAATTTCGTTCATCCGCTTTGTAGTACCGTAACGACATGGAAATTCGGAGAACGACTGTTCGCAGAATTTTTTACCGATCCTCTTCTTTGATACTCGAGCTCCGATTCGTACCGCGGAACCCGGCTAATTAAAAACGTAATTCCGAGTCGTCGCGAGAGATTAACATTATCTTCGTGCAATAACGAGGTCGCGTCGTTAGTACCGTTTGAGAAGATAGCACCACTGTACCCAAGAACGACCTTAATTACTTTTCTTCGGTCGCCTTGCAAACCTTTCTCGGATTCCACGCGTATATTTGCCCCTCCCCCCGAAACATAACCGCCCGCCATTTTTCTTTCGAGGATGCCTCCGGAATGTCGCGTCTTCTCTCCGAAGAGCCACTGCGGCGTGGATAGTGATTCAAATTTTATCTTAAATGGCGGCTAAGTGCAACCTTAAAAAGATTTCGGTAACGTCGAGGTCTGTATAAAGGATGTAAATTAAGTTCGCGATACAATGGGAAGATTTTTGTCATTTTTGTGATAATGGACTCAAGTGATCTTTTGTAATGTTTTTTTTTTTTGTATTTTGTTCAACCCTACTTGGTCTCCAGTATAACTAAAAATGAAGTTTACTTTTAATTAATACTACGCTTTTAAATACTTCTCTAGCAGATTTAGCGTATTTAATTTTTGCGTTCATCTTTTTAATAAATACGTTACTTTTAATAAATACTACGCTTTTAAATATTCCTCAGAATTAGCGTATTTAACTTTTGCGTTCGTTTTTTTAATACTGTATATTTTTTAAGTCCAATATATTTAAACATTTTTAAAAATTGCGAACGTAGAATATTTGAAATTTCCGAGTGTAAAATATTCAACGTTTAAACCTTCAAAGTGTCCAATTTTTAGCATTTGAATTTTTTAGTCGCGAAATTTCGAATATTAAAAATTTCGGATCGATGAATTATAAACGCTTCGAACGTCAAACTCTTTTCAAAGCGTTGAACTTCGAACATTTATATTTCCAATTGTTATTCAACGAAAAAAAAAAACTACGTCGCCAACGACGGTAGTAATTTCTTCTCCCAGATTCGCGCACGATTCCCGAACGTGAACATAAATATTACGCGGACGCGAAAATAACGAGAGTTTGGGATTGAAAAAGCAAACCGTTGAATAAAATGTTTTACAGTCGGCGCGCTAATAAATCTTCCATCGCTAACCGCGCTGTTTATTTAAAGCATCAAAAGCGGCGCCCAGTCGGAAACTCCGATTTCGAAGCCGACGCGCGGATTACAAATTCGTTAACGTGATTTTTCTTTAAGCTCGAAAACACACGGTGCGCGACTTGTTAAATGCTCGTACGCGTACGTTGCTGTTAAAAAGTTTCCTGTTCAAAAATTTCCTTATACCGCGTTTTACTATTTTTTTTTTGTCTTCATTTCGCGCTATCAATTGTTCGATAATAAATGTTGGAAATAGGTTTCAGAACTATTGATCGATGCACCTTTGTTATATTTATTAATTTAATCTTTGTTATATTATATTACCAATAAAATTCTATAACAAGTGGTGTCCATATACTCTGTTCTCTCGCTTCTTTTTTTCGCTCTTTATGTACACTTATTCCATTCTTTCTCTCTGTTTTTCTGACACTTTCTCTCTTTCTCTCTCTGTCTCTCACGTTCTTCTCATACTCGTTTCTCGCTTTTCGGGCAATCACCTCGCTGTTAGTTTATCGACGGCGTCTTGCATTTTTTCGCCACAATACACACCCTTCGGTCAATCACCCTAAGTATCTATCCAAAAAAATTCAAATTTTCCAACCTCCCAAATAACAACACCACCTTAAATTCTAAACGTACGTTAATTAACATCAAACAGAATAATAATCCAATAACAACCCCAAATTCTTTGAACAGTACTTTAAAGTACCGAACAAATGATGTTTCCGAATATACTTAAATGATTCAGTGTATTAACATTAACCTAATTAAAATGCTAGCAGAGGATTGAATACAACAAATTTCAATATGAAACATACATTTCCAAATGGTAAGACAATATATGAGTGACGTAAGCACGCGACGCTACGACGACAACAAACAAACAAAAAAACGTCAGTGTCCGAATTCATTTGTCCGGCACTCTGCATACAATTCCAAAAGAATCACGAGTGCCGCGCAATTTTTTTCCCAATCCTATATCTGCTTCTAACACCTTGCCCGAAAATAAAAACGTTATAACGATCAGCGTGTTACCGAAAACCGGAACTTGCGTCGATGATTACATTTTCCAGCCACCGTGCGAAATTTTAACGATCGGTCCCACTAACGACGGAAAATATGTTATCGAACGCCATCAGGTGTTTTAATTTCGTCGGTAATTCCCATCGCTTCCGCGATTCGATCCGCGAGCAATTAACTGCAACGCGGTGCTCCCAGTCGTGCCATGCTGTCTGCGGTGCAGCAGTACCGGCAGCAATGGCGGAGAGGTTATCGTCGATGCTCTGATGTTTCGACAATGAGTCGCTTCCGGTCGACAGAAGCACCGACAACGAGACCACGGCCGACATAAATTCGGGCTGACCGCAACGCAAGTGTCGCCATTATCGCGCCACTTGCCACTAACCGGGATTAATATCCCGGCCGGGCTAATAACCAAAGACATTCGTGAACGCGTGTGCACTCGTTGCGCGGGGAAACGTAAAATGGTCGGGTAATGTCACCGCGCGATACTGTGAAAATTAAGCCAGCTGTACTGTCACTATTGTTCTTTTACACTTGTTCATTGAATATGCGCGGTTTTGTAAAATTGGTAACGGGGGAGGCACAGTTTTAAGGTAACTGATTTTTTGTCTACTGTAAATGTTTCTTTTTAGTAAAATGTGTATATAAAAATTGTGAATGATCAAATGTGTTAACACTAGATTTACGGTACCCGACGATTCGACGGATTTCAAATTTCGCGCTTAAGATTAATAAGCATATGGAAGATGTACATTCAAAATGAAATTGATTACAGAAAGTGTGCCAAATAAGCCAATAAGTCTAATAAGATTCTGTGAATTTTAAGTACAATAAGCTATTATTTTTTAAAAACTGTGTTTTAATGCGGCCATCAAAATGATCCAATCGATTAACCCTTTGCACTCGACTGGCGCCGCTATGGCGACACGCATAATTTTCTTCAGAGATTAAGTTTTGAATTAAATTCTGTATCTTCGTCAATTCAAACACTTCGTTTGCTCTAACATAAAGTAAATTAACTAAGTAAATAAAAAATCGTAGAAATTTGTAATTTTCTGTTTCTCTTTCCAAAAGAACACTAAGTTTTCACAGTAGTCCTTTGAAACTTAAAAAAGGTCTCAAGTGCAAAGGGTTAAATCTAGCGTTAATAAAGTATGCGATCATTTTATTACAGGATAAGTCTGACGAACAAAAATAATAGGCTATAATTTAGGAGTAAAATTTAAAAAAGAATTTTTCGAGAGGATGTTTGCGCGAATGGTTCGAGTGTCGCGTTCTGTGATAATTTCTTGAAATGCTTGAGAAACGTGTGATCGTATCGACGAATATTTGATTTAGAGCGTAAGCGGGTCGATATAAATGAAAAAAGAACGATTTTTGGGAAATGCGTCGGTGAATAGTTACTCGTAAACTGAGACTCCGAGTATCCAGATTCGCGAGAATCGGAGTGTATTGAAAAATAAAGTTGGAAAGCCAGAAACGAAGGCGGTTATTTATTTCTCTCGTCACTATTCTTCACCTCGCCTCTTTATACCCTGTAAACACGTTGAACGCATTATTGAACAAGTCTAGAATAAAACGTACAGCTGTCTTCGAAGCGCACACAAGTTCGCAACGAGTCTCCCAATTTCGGTGCTCCCGATGACACGAGGCGGATCCAGCCGACTAAGAACATCCATATTTCACCCTGTTTCTGAAACGCGAGAGCGTAGTAAAGCTGAGTTGTTAAACTTGACCCGATATTTCGTGGGCGGGTTCGCGCTTTCAGCTTCACTTCCGTGGAACGGTGTTATCTCGCAGTGTGCGTCCCTTTGTTTATGTTGCTTCGTATTATATGCACGAATAATGCTGATGACGGCGTGGCGTTAACTGACCTGTGCGAAATGTTTCGCACAGTTAGGGTGCACGGAAGATACGGGGTTGATCGTGCTTCACAACTCCGTTAAATTGTGTAATTAATGACTGTGTAACAAAGTTTAGCCAAGTTTCCTGACCTCGAATGTTTGTCACCTGGGATATTAGGTCATGGATTATTCGATGTGATGTACAGGATGGAATAAGATATAGTTGGGGAGCACTTTTCCGAGTATGGTCCACTTTTTTTTAACCCTTTCGTTACGGCAGTCCGGTCCGCCGAAGTTCAGAATATATTATGTAGTATCGTAGTTTAGAACACAGCAGTGGGTATTTCCAAAGACAGAGTCATAAAAGAGAAAGGCACTGGCGAAGACCAGGCCCAAGGAACTGAGTGTTTTTTCGGTCGATGCGTAGACGAGGGTGAGGAGTGCACGAGGACTTTTCCGAGAATGGAAAAATAGAGTAGATTGTTGTTGACGTTGAAGAGAGAAGGACCTACGCACTGCAGGCTATCTTAGTGTCGAACTATTTTTGTTTTATTTTATATCTGTTTTTATGTTTTTCTCAAATAAACATATAATCCTTTATTATAATACCACAATTACGTGCGTTGCAAATATACCTTTAGTAGGATTAATCTTATATGGATCGGTAGATAATTCTACTTAATTCTACAGGTACAGTAGAATCTTTTTACTATAATCGGCGCTCGTGTACACAGGTCGTCGCGTGGATGCCGACTATAGTCGGCGCCCGTAACGAAAGGGTTAAAGAATCAGTGCAGCGTAAATTTAATTGACATCTAAACTAAAAGAAAAAAAAAAATATTTACTAAAGTAACTACACGTGAATTGACAAGATTTCACAGTGAATCTAAAAATTTTGACTGTCTGCTGTAGCAATGCTGCTTTTATGATTCATACAGAGCCGAGTTCGTCAGAAATTGAATCAAGCTCGAGCTACGACTTCCTCTGAACGCTAATTTTTATTATTTTCGTATTCAAGGCAGTATTGGTAAAATTTGATTCGCAAGAACACATAGAAATAAAGGATTCTTTAAAAAGTTTCACAGCGCTCAATTTCCCATCTCAGCGGTTAAGGGTTAAATAAGGAACACCATTTAACAATCCAATGTATCTGCACGAACCGGTAAACCGAGCACGAGATTAACGACGACGTGCTTTATTGCCAAACCGATAAACCGATAAACCGAAGGAAACATTGTGCGTGTACCTGCTATCGATTCGACAATGTTCGACGCGTTCAACGAAGTCCCCTGGTGCGCGACCAAACTCTCTTGCTATTAATTTGTCGTCAGGGCAAATGAAATGCGCGTTGCGTTCGACGGAACGTAATTCACGGGCCGGAATTAATGCGTCGCGCGAAAACTAAGGTCTCAGCCCTTTGTTGTTTAATCGCGTTACACCGTTTCCAAGCTAATAGATTTTACCTTCGACGTTTCATTTCGGTGCCGGGTCTTCATTTGCATGCGGGTGCACGCGTTCATACCACGGCCGTACGTGGCCACGAATACGTTTTCTTACCGATGCAAATTCCCAGGAATAATTCGATCGATATTATTCTGCGGTATGATCGATTATGTTTCGTTGCTTTAACGCTCTTTGTCGAATAATATTTGTTGGATACGAAAATAATAAGAAGACGAAAACGAAAGGGAAAGACACGTTAATAACCCATGTTAACACATTGCACGCGGGAAACATACTTTTACGTTTTTTGCAATCTGTCACTGAAGCACGTAACATAAAAGTACGTATTTAGTAGATTCGTGCTGGAGAGCGGGTACCGTATAAATACGATGGACATTGTAAGTATTGTGGGAATGGTAAGACTGAGGTAAGAATGTTTAGTCTGGAGTGATAGAGGTGTGAATAAAGAGTGTTTGGGACAGTGTGATCGAAGTGCGAGAGACGAGTGTTTGGGCCGAGCGATAGAGGTGCGAGAGACGAGTGTTTGGGCCGAGCGATAGACGTGCGAGAAAAGAGTATTTGGACCGAGTGACAGGGAATATCGTGTGACCGAAGAGTTTCTGAGAATGCCTGAGCAGAGTGAAAGAGATTGAGAATAGAAGAAGAGAGAATGAAGGGATAAATGAATGGAGAAAATGCGGAGAG
>SMSQ01026294.1:104510-131886 GCA_019453375.1 Ctenoplectra terminalis | reverse complement strand
TTTTTTTTTTTTTCTTTTTTTAATAATCATAGAGCATATATTTAAGTGTAAAATAAAAAAAGTTTCGTTGAGAAAAACGAAGTAGTTATCGATTTATTGCGATTTTACCGAACGACCAAACTTCCGCGAAATTCGCGAAGAAATGCCCGCCACATGCGTAAGTCCGCGACGAAATACACCCGCATGCAATGTGTTAAATACCGCTCTAAGCTAGTTAAATATTTTTATGTTTGTCAGGTAGTTTAAGATAAGTAATCACAAAAGTTGCTTCCTATTATACACACACAATTACGCATACGATACTTGAATCTATTCCTCGTCAACTCCTTACTCATCGATCTCTTGTAATATCCAAGAATTCCTATTGGACTTTTTTCTACTTTTATCACTTTTAAAATTAGACCTCCGAACCTTCACAAGGGACACAATAACATTTGCAAACAGGGAGATTCACGTCTAAGACTTTGCACCGACAACATCGAATAATTGTTCCAGTTTAGAAAATCTATCCAAGAGCCTTCGAAATTGTAAGATACAAGAAATAAAATAATAGTTGTTAGCGTTAAAAAATTACTAAACATCGAACTCTAACACCTAGGCACTTGGTCGAGCTAAGCTTCTAACAGGGCCTAATGACACAAACTACCCGAGGACGCTCACTATTTAACCCTTTGCACGCGAGAGGTGACTCTCGCTCACCACTTGGATCAATGCAGCGACTCGAATCGCGTATAATATAATTATTCTATTTCAACTTTTCGTGTATCTTTACATTATACAAGAATCAATATTGAATGTTAAGCTCGATAACTTTGGTTCGTGCAATATTTTAGAAAGCACTCGTCAAAATCCATTCTCTGTTCCTCGGGACAAGTATCGCAAGGATGTGTCTTTCGAGCGCAAAGGGTTAAACGTTTCATCGTATCACCTTTTCAAAGTGAACGATGGCCGATATGAAAAAAAAAACTTCTTCGAGATCTATATCGTATGAAAATTTCATCAAAATCGGCGTTTGTCGACTCCGTAACATTCCTTGTAATTATTTATCGTAAAATACAACAAAACACTTTCCTACAACATCATAATTCTCAAGTAAATATTAGGTTACCACATTTGCACGAGCGTTATATATATTGTAATGAAATTTGAATCGTCCAACGTTATCTTCACCGATTATTTACACGATCGCGTAATAATTCATCGAGAAATTTTATCGGGCAACTTCATACGTCGTCCATATTTATTTCGCTGTTTGTTCAAAGCGTTTGGAAACCGTCCAATTTCAACAGCGCCGCAACATTGCAGATTTATGCAACGCGTTACGAGCCGCATCTGTATTTTGTTAGTCCAGTTCGAAATTCTGATAAATGGTTGTTCGATGGAACGTGAATCTCTCCCCCTTCCCTTTTTGTATCACGACCCTCTCTTTTTTTTTTCGTGCTCGTAGAACGATACATTCTCGCGACGAGATAATAGTTTGCGTAGAACGAGAGATAAAAGCGAGCGTAAACGTTGAAGGGTGAAATTTATTCAATAATTCTTCTACCTGTATAAACGCTGCAAAACCGCAAGAAAATGTATGCAAAAAATATAAAAGCTACAAAACTGTGTTTTAATACCCGCGTGTAAAATGCAAAGAATTTTCTTTAAGTACGATATAAAATGTACGATCTACAATTACTACAGGTTTTTAGTATGAAATACAGCTACGTATATTTCTTGGTTAAAACGCTTTGAAAATTCAGTGTTTATTTAATTGCGCTTGCATTTATAAATTGCGCATTGCAAGTGTTTATTTAATTTCACTTGTTCTTGCAGTAGTATAGATTTTGTGGGAACGCGTGAGTACTTTTAGAATAATTCTGTATTCTAAAGATACATCACAATTTAATGTTCGAGTTAAGAAGATCATTTTTAAAAGTGATCTTTCATGCGTTCACTATTTTTACCTTTTTCGTGATATGAAATATGAAATACGAGAAATTTTCTCACCCATTCGTAATGTGTTAATTATTTCAAATATCAAAATAAATATCAAAAGCGAAAATTCGTAATTTCAAAATTCTGTTGCCGATCCATTGTCACAGTTTCCTATATCTTCACATTTATCGTGGTAATGGAATCGTGAACCTGGAACGAATGTTCAGTCCAGAGCGATGGACGTGTGAATGAAGAATACTTGGGATCGAGCAAGTATGAAAGAAGAGTATTCGGATCGAGTGAACGAGATCATCGCGTGACCGAAGATTTTCGGAGAATGCTTGAACGAAGCGACAGAGATTAAGGGATGAAAACAGAGAGAATATTAAAATATATAGTTAGGAAAAGTCCGCGTGCGAGACAGTTGAGTATAAAGAGTCTGAGAGTGAGTTTGAAAGAGAATCTAAAAAGTGCGAAACCAGAGCGTGAAACGTGCAAGTTAGAGAATCCGGTTGATGTAAAAGCAGACATTAGAATCAAAGACGTAGTTACATTTTAGAACAAGAATTAAAATTGAGTATTTTACCTGTGTCGACCCAAAATTCCTACGATATTCACATTTTAACCCTCTATAGCCCGAATTTTGTCTGCTTATTCAAGTTTTTCACTTTGATTTGAAAATGTTTAAACTGATAATTACCGTAGATGGATCGTGGTGTCCCTACAGTGATACAGTAATCAAATTTAATAGCGCAGTGATAACTAAAGAAAATTAATTTTTTAAAATATAGATACATCAGTTCGTAACTTTAAAGTCACTCGGTTCCATAGAGGGTTAATAAATTACACTTATAGCAACAGATTAACAAATGAAATTTACAGTAACCTCTTATATTCCGAATATTTGTGAATTTGTTCGATAAAAAATATCCCCAACAATTTCACACCCTCGTCCCTCGAATCTATTACAAAATCATCGCTCAGACTTCGCATGTTCCGAATTTATATTCACTTCTGACTCACCGTTGTACATATATGTATGTATACGTGTTTTCTGCGCACGATCGTTACGCGCGAACACGTCCATAATTCAGGCGGAAATTTATGAAACCCGGCGTCACGGTAATCCCACGATATCCGAGTTATAAAGCTTAAATCATGCCCGATAGCTCGCGAGAACACGAGTGTTATTCATAGACTTCGCAAGCCGTTCGAGAACTTGTTAAATCTGTCTGGGAGCAGCCATCTACGTCAAATTGTTCAGACAAACAGCGTGTAACGATGGAACGAGCTCCAGCGCTGGCTTGTCTATAGCAGATTTAATAGTTTACCGGTGTCCAGCATATAAATTCATCCACCGATCGTTTCTACTGGACAGACAGAGATTTTTACTGCACTTCCTAGTTCGAGTCGACGTTGGTTCGAAAGATTGTAGCTTGGATTTCGATTATTGCGCGCGACTGGGTTTTAGTATCGTCACGATTTGTTCGACTTAACTGACTACTTGTAGCTTGATGGATGGTCTGATAATATTTTTTATTAAATTGATACAAATGGTTGTCGAGCTTGCAGTGATGTATGGTTTATAATTTGTTGGAATGTAAGAGAAATTGGTTGCAGTTGGTGGAGATTGAATCGAGGAATTTTTCTTGTGGAATTTTATTAATATTTTTAATTGAATTTACATAAATGGTATCGAGTTTGCTGTTAAATATGGTTTATAGTTTATTGAGAATTAGTTTCAGCTGTGAGATGATTGAATTGAGAAATTTTTCTTATGAAATTTTATTAATATTTTTAGTTGAAGCGACGTAAATGGAGTGAAATTGCTGTGAAGTTTTCTGTGAAGTGTTCTGTGAAGTTTGCTGTGAAATATGGTTTATAGTTTATCGAGAATTAGCAAAACACGGTGCACGAGCACCTTTCAGTATCCCTTGGCTCGAAAACACATGTCACATTTATTCCTTAAAAGCGAATATAGTAGGAGAAAGCGATATCGAAGCTCGAGTCGACGCAAGAGGCATATGCATGAGACAGACGAGCGGTGCGCACGTTGCATCGGCGTGAATGACGTTTGCAAGCAGTTATCCAAATTTACATTTCATCGATACGACACCGGTAACTGGCTGTATCTGAAGTAGTTCCTCCGGAATACGGTTAACCACGAGCTGTATCAACGTTTCAAGACCTGATAATTAATTGAGATCAACGAGTTTCCACGAAGAGTAACTTTCTGCCGATACAACTTTACTCGTTTTCTTTCAAGTCTGATGTAACTCCAACTATCTAAATTATAATTGATAATTAGACTGTGGATTTTCGTGCAAATCCATATTTTTGAGAATTTAGTAACAGAGATAGAACTTTGATAGAAAATTATTTTACTCATTGGGTATTATAAAAAAATATAATTCGAATATTTTTTTAATATTGCGAGCATTCTGTGCAGTTCTACAACTTTGAATTTCTTATAAATGCATAAAAATTCGCGGTCTCTTAATAATCAGTGGAAATACAACCAATATTAAATGCTGCATAAACTGAGCAAAATAAAATTTAGCAGAGAAATAAAAAATTAGAGGCAAACAGCAGATTTATTATTGTTATTATTATTATTATTATTAGCAGACTAAAACTACCAAAGCGGTCAAAATAACCGACGTGTAATTTCTCATAGAAATTATATAAATTCACAACGATTCAATTCAGCGAATTTTTAATAATTTTCTGTGAAAAATATAGATGAAGATTTGTTCTCATGTATTTCTTTAGAATACCTATCATTTCTATTTCTTTGGGTACAAATAGGTCTACTTTAATCGTCGCTAGGTTTACTGTTAAATTCCTACTACTCTAAGCTCAATTTATCTCGAAAATTTGTCATCTCGCGTATAAAAAAAATTATCCTTGCAAATGTACATATATTCCATTCAACACCTATTCCAGAACACATGCATACGTAATTAATGCAATCTATCTAAAAAATCTGTATAACAAAGCGTATCTTAGTCACGATTGCTTCGGTCACCGAACAAAAGGAAACCGACATAAAGAAATTTTCCAACCTTGTTCGTTACCCCGTAACATCCTACGAACCACGATGCGATGCATGTTAGAGCTCTGCCTACGGTTACAACGATACACGCCTTTGTGCGGACAACCGTGCGATAATGGACAGAGTAAGTTCGATTGGAATTGTATCCTGTTGCGAGCAGGTTTCTTAATGAAAAGATTTAATACGATACTCGAGCTGTTTTCGTTGATTTTCTAGGCTTTACCGAGCGGTGACATTTTCTCGTCCACGGCTCGATCCCTTCGAGCCGCAACCCGATGTCTCATCCATTTTAATTGCCTCTTTGAAGATCTAGCAACGTTGCAACGAGGCTACCACGGTAAATAACGAGGCAATATACTTGAAATTTAATTGTGTATTTATCAATCCCACGGCTATCTTCCGAGGAACGCTCAGCCTCTGCCTTTGAGGCGAAAGTAAGATTGACCGTAAATTAGCACAAAGACTCGAACCGATGAAAACTCGAATGGAAATTGCTGGAAAGTTATTGTCTTTCCGTATCGATGCTCAAGCTGGCTAAGGAAAGGCAGAACTGTTTCATGTCGATTATTTTCGTTCGTTTATCGTTCACTGTTGGCTGTTTGGATTGGCTTCTTGCGGATTCTGTTAGGGAAGGTTTCACGTTGGAACGAATTTTTGCTGTTAGGTTGTTTGTAGCGTGCGGAGAATAAATATGGAATAAATCTGGCGTTTGCAGAAGGATTGAAATAGATAAATAGACGATAGCGAGGCTTTCTAAGTGTACCGGGTCAACGTTAAAATTGAGGAACCTAGTTGTACGGAAGTTATGTTCTCTAGTAGTTTCAAAGTTATCGAACTACTGACGCTGATGTTAATATTAATTTATTCTACTTCGATTGATTTTTTTTAACGCGTTAAACGCCACGCCGATTTTGGTCGACTTTCCTGTTAGGCTGTGTGGTACGATGCTGATTCGAAAATATATGGTCCCAAAATAGTTAAGAATTAAAAAAAAAATTGTGGAGGCCTGCGAAGGAAAGTCGTGTCTTTATTTAATGTGATTTAATAGAACTCTTTAACGAATTATAAAGTATCATTTTTTGGAATTGATACTGTCAGTTTTCAGAATCCAACGACGTCTAAACGAAAATTTGCGCGGCGTGGCGCTTAAGGTGTTAATGAAAAATTCTTTAAACGATTTTAAAAAGTGTAACTTTTTTTCTTTTTTTTTCTTCTCAAAAATATATCTTTTTCTACAGAAATCTAAATAGATTTCATCCAAGGGAGACTAACGCACTGTTCGTAATATTTTTAAATACAAGCTACAACTATTCCAACACTGTAACATGTATTTTCTACAAAATAATTTCGATCACTTACGACAAATCACCTTTACAAATTGACAATGTCCTTGAATAATTCTTGAATTATCCCACAAGAGGTAAAATACACGAAATGTCCATTGAAGTAACATGTTACGTATGCACCCTGTCGTCTGGATTAGATTTCAATGACCGGATAGCTTTCTGTCTGTGTCTCTATACCTATGTACGTATTTCTGAGAACATTTCCTATATGTATACATGTAAGATAGCCATATGTAGGGAACCAGTATGTACCAGCGTGGAGACATCGACGTGGAAACTACCTTAACAGTATTAACAATTCAGGGACGTACTCAAACGAGATTCTGAGGACGCCAGGAACCGATCTCGAACAGATTATATCATCCACGACCAATACTATCAAGATGATACTGCGAATTCAAACTGTGATTTTGTATTACCGCGCTGTTATATTCACTCTTCGGTGATACGCGTATTGTTAGCTATCATCAACAAAGTTGTGACTATTAAGTTGTGGTATAAGTAAAATTATCGATTCAATATGACCAACAAAGTTGTGATTATTGACACAAGTAAAATTATCAGTTCAAAATAATAATTCAAAAATAATTCAAAAATATTTAATAAATAATTCAAAAACAATTAATAAATAATCGATCTCGTTGAGATCGCAAGCGACAGTCGAAAACAACGAAATTGTGACCAAGAGTTACTCGTGAATATTCGTGTTTGACCCGAAATTGAGATCACGAGTCAGACTCGTCGAAGTATTGCAAGAGGTTAAAATACAGATAAAGCAAAGATAATTGAGACAATGTAATCTCATTCACGAAATACACGAGTTACGAATCTCGCCCTTCCGGTATTAGTTTATCCAGAGCGCATCGAGACGATTCGTCATATCGCATACCTCCAAAATTTCGTATCTTTACGCATTGTTACGTATCAGTATCGTATTTATTATTGCAAATATAAAAATACAAGTCGTTTTTAGACGAATAGTTTTTCATACAATTTTATATACATGTGTATAATAAAGTAACGAAACAAAATAATGTTTTATTTTGATATTTTTCTTTTTTCTCAATCTTAGCGAACTATTAAGTGGTTTAAGGGATAATCTTTTGTGTTTGCATTTATATTGTTCGTTTCGTACGATGATTAATTAGTGACACAATGCAACATGAATTAAGAGCAACGAAAAAACGAGATGAATGAAATATTAGGACCGAAGAATGTATTTTATGCTTAATATACAGCAGAACATCAATTATCCAAGGCATCCATTATGCAGAGTATCGATTATATGGAAACCGATTCCCTGATTATCGATTATTTGATTATGTAGATTGAACTGCCAAAGCGTGGAAAAGCAGGTATTATACAATTACCTGTGTTAATGAACAACTTCCAAGTATGTTTGTAAATGGGATGAAAAAATTTTACCATTGCCTCTTTCTAACGTAACTTCCATTCAAATTCGTATTGTAAGAGTCAGGCACTACCTGCGACGGGACGGCGCCAGTAGATGGGCCTCTCAAGTGGTGGTGTGAATGTATTTATGGTTGCGAGTGAGAATGATCCGGGTATGTTTGGAAAAGTGTGACCGTGGACGAATCTTGGGTGGTCGAAAGAATGTTAGCGAAGAGTGGCTGAGTTATGTCAAGTGTATGTTTGAAACAGAGAAACTGGGCCGTGGGAATGAAGTTTACGTGACTGCGTGATTGGAAGGGATGAATGCGAAGATTTTGAGTGCAAGTGAAAAAGGAATATATGTGGAAAAAAGATAGAGCGATTGAGGGATGTACATTTAAGCGAGTGAATGTTCGGGGCGCGAGAGATTGTGTGGCAAGAGGGCAGTGAGAAAAGAGAGCAGCGAGGAGAGACCGAGTGTTTAAGAGTATTGTTTAGTAGTGTTAAAACTTCAGTAGTTATATTATTATTATTGTTATTATTGAATAAAACCAAATAATTCCCACGCGCCACAGAGCTCGATATTCTGACAGAGACTTCAGAAAGTGTCAGTGACTTCCGATCTTCCGTTCTTCCGATCTTCCGTGACTTCCGTATCTTACGTATTATTCCGTTTTTCTTCCGCTTTATTTCCGTCACTCTCTCTCTTTTCCTCTCGCTTACAGTATCTCTTTAATATTTCATAACAGATGCGTTAATTTTGTTATACAGAAAAAGCGAATATATTCGTTACTATAAATAATCAATAAATCATAATATCAGTGTTTGCATTCACAAATAAATACAGAATATGTCAATTATAACCTCATAGAATCACCTGCTAATTTCCATATCAATTCAGAATTAATGCTGTATATATTAATAACAAGTATTTCGATAAATGTTTTGATTTCTGGCTACTGGGAACGGTTAAAAATAAAACATTCGACAAACAATGCGTTGAAGTTAATTTTTTGCAATTCAAGTATACCTACGAGACACACACCTCGCTGAATAAATTATTATTATAACCGAGTATATTAAACGAAGTACAGATGACGTAATATTATCATCGAAACACTCACTGGAGGTAAAAATAAATAATTATTTCAATTCAATCGGTGAAGAATAAAATAAAATATATTTCTTAGAGTACGCGTCCATTTGAGAGTTTTTTACGGTAATTGCTCTCGACGGAACTTTCAAATTACGTGTCCAGTGCTCTCAATACTATGTACACTGACAAACAAATCACACTCGAGCGTAACTCGCCATAACTTTACTCTCAAATGAACACGTGCTCTTATAATTACTGTTACATATATTTTATTTTATTTTATTGTATTTTATTTTTATCTGAATTACTCTATTGTATACTACAACATTCTCAAAAAGAGAAGCAAACAAAAAGAATGGACGCGCTCGCGGTTCGTTATGTAAGGTCTGCGAACCATAAAATGTTCATCAAGGACTCTACAATCCCGTAGAGGCATCATTTCACACAATTCGACTCGCAAACGCAATAAAAGCAACAAATTAGCTTTCGTTGTTAATTTCTCGACCGTTGTACGACGTTTTTCACCGTCGTTTAACGCGAACGCGTGATCAAAGGATGCGAAGAGCAGAAGAACAAGGTTCTTGTAACTTGTTCCGTGTACACAGTTTAAATTTCTATTTACTTTTACATCGAAACTTTCCCGCCGCGTCGCGAACAGCTCGCACAAGTTTAGCAGTTCGCCATGGAAAGAGTAAATGGCTTTTCCTTCGCTTGACGTGACGACTAAGGAGGCCCTATTATTTACGAAACTTCTCTATCCTTATGTCTGTATCTCGCCGTTCTGATGGCTCCCTTAACGAGACGAAACGCAACGACTTCGAGAGCCCCTAATGGCGTCGTTTTTTTCACGTCCACCATTTCGACAAGTAATACATCGACGTTGGGGAGGGAACGCGGCTCGTAGTTTCTTAAGCTTCAATTTCGAATGGAAACGATATTTCTTGCGTCGTGTGTTATGGATGGATATTGTTTTGCGAGCGGAGAATTATGGTTGGTTTAAATTTTCTTTTCTTTTGCATATCGATTTAGCATGGAATGTGTATCAGTGAGTTTTTTTTTTTATCAATTTTGTCTCGTATATTTTTCTATTTTTCCTTAGATTGCGATATTTTAGAATTTCTATCAGATTTTAGGTAATTTGATGTAATTTATGTTTCAATTTTTTTTTTTTGTGTCGTAATTTCTGTTTCAAATTTTCTGTATAAGTAATTACCAAATTACTTCCCGACGTTGTACATTTTTATATACATTTTAAAACGTGTTGAATTTTTTTTTACCATATATGTCAGTAGGTACGCAATTGTAATTGCTCGACAATTGGCGTAAGTTCTCGCGAACACGGTAGCACGGTTAAAAATAAAACACATCAGCTCGTGAGCGAGAAATTAATTACGAGGACAACGTTTGACGTATTGATCGTAGCGATCGTGTGTTCCTCCGGTGAATCAAATTTGCGGTAGGGTATAACAGCCGAGCCGCTTGGATAATTAGTTTGATCGAGGCGAACGTTACGCCCATTGCTTACCTGGAGATTGGGCGGGCAATGATCGAGCAGTTCCAGCATGTGCCTGATGTTCTGTGCGTCCTGAATCACAAAGTTCAGTTCCATGTCGAATTCGCCGCCCACCAGCTGCAACCAAAATAAATAGGTTAAATAAATTGTTCTCTGGTTACGAGGTACTCGTAAAAAGATCATGCAAATACGTTGCAAACTATACAGCCGGTCGCCTGCAGCGTTTCTCGCTCTGTGATCGATCGATGTTTTTCGTTAATAACTCGTTAACAAAACCGAATTTGATATTTTCGCGGAGGAAAAATTTGGTTCAAATCATCTCAGAAATCCCCCATTTTTGTTTTGGGTTTTTGCATTTGAGTTTTAACACGTTCACTGCAGCGCGAGTCATGGATGGCCCATGGTAGTCGGCGGAAATGAAACTTTCGTTAGACGAACACAAACATTGAATTTGTGCAACTTAATCTTGTGCCAATTTTTTATTTTTAACTTTGTTAGACTCAGATTTCTTGATATCTATAACACGTGAATTAATTTTCAATTATTTTCATTAACATTGAATTTCTGCAACTTAATCTTGTGCCAATTTTCTATTTTTAACTTTGTTAGACTCAAATTTCTTAATATCTATAACACGTGAATTAATTTTCAATTATTCCCATTAACATTGAATTTGTGCAACTTAATCTTGTATCAATTTTTTATTTTTAACTCTGATAGACTCAAATTTCTTAATATCTATAACACGTGAATTAATTTTCAATTATTCGCATTTCATAATTCACATTTGCAAAATAATATACGAAACACGTGAATTAATTTTTTATTACATCTATAAAAAAGAAAAAAAAAATACAATCGTATTTTTTGACGAACACAATACGAGTGTAAAAAGAGTTTGAGTCTTGTTAAAATTTCATACAGAAGAATTTGAGTGGTTGGAAGCGAAGATGTTTAATTTTGAAATGTGAAAAAGAAAGTCTCGCTGTACAGCAGGATACATTTAATTACGTTCTTCTGTTTGCGTTGAGCAAAATATGTTTCTCGCTTAAAACACCAGAATTCCTTCCTTCGCATTAATTTCTGTAAATTATATATGCTTCATAAAATTACCTCCAATAAAGTCTAATTTTTATTGCTTTAAAACAAATTTGTATCCAGATCGAAACGATTCTCCGTACGCACACATTACATACGCTAACTCTTCAATTACAACACTAAACGTTTACCAAGTCCAACGATTAATGTCGATTTATGATTTTTCCATTATCTTCCTCGTCCACTCTAATCCACTATTCGAAAAAAATTTTTTCCGAGCATTTCCATCGTTCAAACCGATTTCGTTTAAATCGACACAACTTTCTCCTCTATCAATTTAAATTCGTAGCGAATGAGTTAATGCTTCTCAAATAGAACTGCATCTGTGCGCATAACATTCACCGTGGATGATCCACGTGCTCGTTTTCGACGAGAAGGACCGATACATTTAGCCAACGAACGAGCAGAGGCAATGAATTTCCGCTCGTGAAATATTCGCTGTGCTAGTGTTCAAAAAATTTATGAGTTTTCGCGTTGGTCAGAAGGAACAATGACTTATTGACGCTGGAAATGGCATCGCGGACGAGATATAGGAACAGGCTGTAATTGACTTGTGAAACAATAGCAGTTCGGATAAATGAAGTTCTAATACAGTGTTTCTCAACCTTTATGAAACCGTGGTCTGGTAAATTCTATTTTCTTTTCATAAGACACGGACTTGGTTCCAATAAATTTGCTAGTAAATATTTCTCCAATTTTTAAACCAACATATACATTAATAATAAATTATGACACTTCTCTGTGGAATATTTCCACCGTAAAATATTTATTCACGAAAAATGTTTGGAAAACTAAAACGAAAAATTCAAGCATACCGAAGTTTTCAAGGTTTACGAATATTTATGGACCATGTTATTCCTTCTTTTTATTTCTCCTATATAAGTATTTTCCTTGTTCTTTTCTTTAACCATTTTCTTTCTTCCATTTTTGGCTTACTTCCTCTGTTTTATTTTCTGTATGCATCCATTTTGAACTTTCTTCTGTTTCTTTTTTTTTGTATTATGTATACATCGTATTATATTATTTTCTACTCCAATGGGAAGTCTAATACAATAAATAAAGAAATAAATTCCAAGAGAATCTTTCACCGTCCGCTATAATTGATGCAGCGGTATTCGGCATTACTGAGAAGCACTGCTCTAATGTACTCTACATCTCGTTTGTGAATTCATAGTCACGTTTAATCTTAATCCCGTCCATTATTAATATTAGAACCTTGTTCCATATTAAATCATAGATCACAAATGTGCATTGGTTAAGTCTATCTCCTTCCTCGCCAATGGCGTCGCTAACTCTTCAACTACCGACAATTTAAATATACCATATTTCTATCAAAAAATCTAAAGCAATAGGCATTTAAAAAAAATATATAAAATGCAAGAGAAATAAATTATTGATGTTTGTTAAAAAAAATTGCCGAAAGTTCCCAAAAATGATCCGTTCTAAATTTATAGAATTTATATGAGAAACTGCAAACCAGTCGTTTCGATCACTTCGGTAGCTTTGGCATTAATAAATCGTTTCAAACGTGAGACCAGTTTACAAAACTGCGTGTACGTGTGCACCCCGGTCCCTGGTGTCTTCTTACAGGGAGATGGCTTATGTACAGCCGAACCGGAAGCACTGTCTCCACTGGGAGAGCGTAATTTCCGGCGAAGTATCTCTCCCTCCGTCATTCCTTCCCTCGTCTTCTTCCAAATACCGGTCCCGATATCGATCATGAATTGGTTATGCCCTACCTATGCAGACGAGACACGGTCATGAGCGACTTTTACGATCGTCGAACTGTCGTAAAAATTCACGAATAACGCGGTGACCGGTTATAAAATCGAGAAAAAAACCGGCTAACCATATTTGAAAACGGAGGAGGGCTTATTGATATAGGGGTTAGAAATAATTTGGAGAGAGGAGACCGAGTTTGAGGACGATTTATGTGTCGGTTCTCGTATAACTTTCGATATAAAATTTCCTCCTTGCCACTGGACAATTTTATTTTGTATCAATCCTTCGTAGTCCTACGTTCAACTCGACTCGATGTTCTACTTTGTTCCGTTCCTTTCGATTGTAGAACGCGAAATTCTTTTGCACGAGAACTTAATTTAATGCTAGAACTACCAACGATTCAGGTATATTTTAAGCGAAGAATTAAAAATAATAGATATTTGAAAAAAATATTAAATGCAAGGGAAATGAATTTGTACTCGTGTTAACTGCAGAAAAATGCAAAAAAATTATTAAAAGTACACCATTGTAAATTCATAGAATTTATATAAGAAACTGCAAACCAGTCATTTTGACCACCTCGGTGGTTCTAGTGTTAATAAGAATTTATAAAAGCGTGAAAATTTAACCGAATTGTTAACAGGTTTCAAATGTAGCTTATTAAATATGAATCGATTGGGATAAGGCATCGAATGAGACTCGGATTGCAAAAGGTTACGTTTTATTTCTCCTGTCCTCCTTAGATTTGTATGGTCCGAATTTACTTTTACACAAATATTATATTTTTAAATATTCCTTTATCAGATTTAGTGTATTTAGAGTTACTTCAGGAGTAATTCTAAAAATTTCCAGTAATTTTTAGCTGCTTTTAATAGTAAATATTAATATTTAAACATTGTAAATATTAATATTAGCATTATAAATTCACGTGTGTTTATTCGAGTAGATTTTTTTTTAGTTTCGATGTCGATTCAATTTGTATTGATTTTTTAAAAAGTGGTTCATCGTCACTCTTGTAACTTCAAAATATTTTAAAATTAAAAAGAAAAAAAAATTGTTTTTATAGAGATACGAATGTGTAGTGTAAATTAGAAGGATATTAGGGTTAAAATCGTATTAAGATTGGGAATAATAATACGGAATATAAAAAGCGTAAAATGATAATGAAATGTTGCGAGATATTGCAGTCAATAAGGGATGATCAATTTTCTGGCGGTTCCAAGTTGATTATAGTTTCGGTTTTTGGTGGGAGCTCACACGAAGCCTGACTTATTCGTTCAGTAACTAAGGATTAAGGTCACCTTTATCCGACTAAATATTCTGATACAGTTGTATCTTCGGATAGTATATTTTAGATGGAATTTTAGCTCACTGGTGCTTAATCCCGCTGCGAATAAAGTAAGAGGAATCATAAAGAGTTACTCTGAAATATTCATTTTTTTCCCCTCACACTTAACTTGCTTCCTAAATCTGTAGCGTTTCATGCTAATAACTTTCGAAAGAAAATTTACGCTCACGGTTTCCTTCAAAATTAAATAGACTGTTTTAAAATTAAGTAAACTTTATGACACACCTTAAACTTCATATTTATATTTCTTTAAAAAGCTGTCGTTTTCACCGATTAACTGAACTGTAAACAAATTATCGATATTCTTCCTAACGTTACGACTTTTACTAATTGTCATTACCTTTTTTTAATATTCTTCTTCTATACTAGTTATGAATTTTTCAAAATTAAATTTCATAATTACCATCTTTGAATAACAAAACGTTCAATAACAAACAGATCGATCATTGGGAGAGACCGACCAATATTAATATCTTAAAATAAAACAAACAAATCGCCTTATTATTATTCTCGTACTGACAATTCTCGCAAAACCGTATATGTATTATAAACTAAATTTAAAATTTTGTGCATATCAGAAAGTAAAATTAAAAAAAATTAGGATCAGGTTAAACGCGTAAGGTGTGGACGTTGACTTCACGATGGATGCTCTAAACATGGGAACATTTGCGATTAATACGAAAAATTTAATAAAAAGCAACATATTAACTAATTTTCTCTCGTAATATATTTCGTATAAGCTACATTTTGGTATTTTTCAACCCGAACATACGGGTAAAGACCGTCCATTTGCAATCTTGGTATTTCTCGATTAAAAAGCGAAATAAATTTTTAAATATCTCGGGAAGTATAATTTATATACATTCTAAATTACTTATGCGCTGCTCTAATTTGCCTAAAACAATAAAAATATAAAAAACCAACAATGTAGTGATCAATCTAAGCTTCTCTCCAAAAAGTGATCCAACTATCCCGGACTTACACTAATTTAATCACAACACCGCCCAATATTACAACGCTATCCATGCAAACACTTTCCAATATCGCATCACCCCATCACACTCGATCCCATTCGAACAAGTTCCTCAATCCCCCATCAACATTCTCCCAAGAGCAACTTTCTTTTTATGAAATTCCCGAGATCGTTCACGAGACACGAGCGCAATAAGTGTTAGACATTGACCCTTGGATGATTCGTTTGAAACGCGAAGGGGTTATATTGCCACGTTATTTCCTCCCAGCTCTCGAGCAGGGTCTACTGTCTTCGCTGTCACGTAGTCGCCGTTCACGAGCACCCTTCGAGAAAAATAAATTTCGCGGCAAGACGCCGGGGTCGCCGTTATTGCTGCGAGAGGCGCGCTACAACGATTTCACGTTCGACGCCGTGGCCATCTTTACGGGCCGTACCATAATCTCGGGCGCTCGCATAGGAGCGTTGGAGGACGTTGAAAAATAGAAGGGTTGCAGGAATTATCGATCTCTCGCGTTTGCCAAAATGTCGGCAATATATGCGAGGCGAAACGAGATTTTTGCCAACTATTCGACAGGTTGAAGTACGATTTCGAAATCGATTCGAACCAAGTGTTTCTATTTCACCACTTTAACCCTTGTGTCAATTGTTATTGTCGACAATATTTTCTACTTTGTTACACGGATTTTGGATAAAATTTGATCTAACTTTAATAGATCGAATTAAATTTGAATTTTAGTAGATTTTTAATAACGGAATCTTATTCGTTATATCTTGCGAGGTATTCTAAAATAGGAAAAAATTTTTAAAGAGTTGCGAATGTGTAGTACAAGTGACGACAGCTGCGTTTAAATCGTATCGAGGTCATGAATAATAATGCGGGGTATAAGAAGTATAAAATTTATAATTTTGTGGCGTCTGCACCTCACGTCAAGTGTGTGAAAAGAAACTTTAATCCCTGATTTAATATTAACTATATAAGAGGAGATTAATAGAAAGTCAAGCGCTATACTCGAAAACAAATTGAAGACGATCCACCAAGTGACGTCGATACATCACAAGTCTAAAACTTCTAAACTTGAAGAAAACATGGATAGAAAATGTGTCAAATAATAGCAATTTAGCCGGATATTAAAATCTTTTATCGCAAAGATAAAATATTAAAAAATTAAAATTAGAATCTTTCATGACAAAGATCAAATATTTTGAATAAGAACGTGGGAGAGAAACGAGCGTGGAATAAAACTTCTCTATTAATCCTCTCTCCGAAATACTTTCAGACAAACATCGCGACAGTCATTGAAATAACAACCTCCAGCAAAGCAAAATATTACTTTCGCTCAAACACAGCGCAGCTTCTAACGAGTATTCCTCCCCTAAAATAAAGTTTCAAGTACATACACCAATCCAACACCCGATAGTAACACACCCCGGCAAATTGATTGCTACAGAACAAACAGACTCTCGATCGGACCGATTGTTTTTCTACGCAAATACTCGGCAGTGAAATTTCCATAAACAACACGTCACGCTAAGGGATTGTTCGCTGGGATAATTCCTCCTTGTCGGACCGAACAAAAGGATCGAAAGGAAACAGAGAAAGTAGACTTCGATGATTTACGAGTTTTTGGCTCTTCGCACCGTTTCGATACGATTAGACAGGTGGATTTTCATGCAAATTCATATCTTTCACGAATACAATCAACCCTTAACGGGTGAAACCGAGTTCGAGGAGCTATACGAGTCTTTCAAAGAGACACTTGTTCGTTTCTATGTTTTTTTATAAATACAATTTTACTCGTATCGCTTGTATTAATACGTCTATCAAAAAACTTGAAATTCTTCCTTCCAGAAAAATCTACAAATTGAACGTTCGAGTAAAAAACAATTAGAATATATCAAACTCCATCTCATTCGTTAACACGTTCCGTGTCAGTCTGATTTTCGGACACTCTCCATTCGGTCTAGACGTTTTACGATTAAATAATTTTGTTTCTAACGCATGGTTTACAATCTGTACACTAATACAAAGACCATAATTATCGAGAAAAGGGTGTACAGTTTTTACAAAGTTTTTCGCTTTACAATGAAAATTTCAAATGGCTCGAATGGAAAGTTCAGTGTGGAGCGTACGCGGCCCACGTGGCACGGAACGTGTTAAGGGTTGAAAAGATGGACGCTATATAGACGATTNGTAAAGGAAAAGGATAGGAAGCGTTTCGTCCGGGGCCTGCTAGTGGACTCGTCGGTAAGGCATCCTAGCAGGCCCGTGCCTTAGACGTGAGGGATGTTGAAGTTAGGAGAGGGATCGGTATAAGTACTAATCGTACTGTTTCCGAGGACTTGCGGGAAAGTCGGTCTTGTAGGTCCCTCTGGTGGTGGAGCGTAGGAGGGCCGCCACACGTCTATCAAAAAACTTGAGATTCTTCCTTCCAGAAAAATCTACAAATTGAACGTTCGAGTAAAAAACAATTAGAATATATCAAACTCCATCTCATTGGTTAACACGTTCCGTGTCAGTCTGATTTTCGGACACTCTCCATTCGGTCTAGACGCTTTACGATTAAATAATTTTGTTTCTAACGCATGGTTTACAATCTGTACACTAATACAAAGACCATAATTATCGAGAAAAGGATGTACAGTTTTTACAAAGTTTTTCGCTTTACAATGAAAATTTCAAATGGCTCGAATGGAAAGTTCTGTGTGAAGCGTACGCGGCCCACGTGGCACGGAACGTGTTAAGGGTTGAAAATATGGACGCTATATAGACGATAATTTTATTCTCTAAACATCGCCAGTATTATATTTTGGTTTTATTTATACGTTGTGTTTATTAGCGCATCGTGCGTATTTTTATGCTTCGAAATCTTCGATAAATGGATGAAGATCAGCAGTCTAGATACGATAGTACACGAGTATACTTCGACCCGGTTCTCAAACGAACATCAGGGAAAATGGACAGGCCAGAGAAGGCAGAACGAGATTCGGTGAATTAGGGTCGGCTAGCTGAACCGACCGCTAATTGGATACCTCTTGCTTTTACACCTTCTACGTTTCTGTCAGTCGAAAATGGGCGACCGGGTACGTGCCGAATTTGCTTATTCGGCAACGAAAACAGTGGCTCCGCTCAATTCGAGGCTATAGAATATAACTCCATTAAGAGCATCGGGCACGGGAATACCGTGACGGACGCGTGTCTCACCGGAGAATCGACGGTGGAGTCGATCGATACACGGCGTGAGTCATCGGATGCCGGGACATTAAATGTCCCCGTTGCGTTTGAGGACGAGAAAGGATGTTTGGGGGGGAGATTATTTGATCCGAGGGTGGAATATTATGGAAAAAGGAATTCCGTTCTTAAAGTTACGTGGGTGAAGATTTCGAGGTCGTTGAAGGTCGTTTAATGTCATCTAAGGTCATTTAAGGCCATTTAATGTTGAAGTGGCAAATTTCTGCATTAACTCTGATTGGCTTGATTGTGACAAGGATTGTCATTTATGGCTTTAGGTTTGGGTTAGGTTCAGTGGTCTTTTATGCGAGACGTTAGCCAATACTCGCAGATATTTGGTCCGATTATAGCATCATGCAAATAATTCAAAAGGCTTGAGAAGAATCGAAGATCTTGATACAGGTACGAAAACCGGACAAATCCAACTTTTAGCAGAATTACACTTTTAAAAATTTTTTGCGGCGACCCTCCTAAATTTTTCCATCAAAAAGATTCCACCAACAACAATTTTCCCGCAAGTTCTTAGGAACGGTAGCATTCGATGTCACAGAGGCAAAAGAGGTACTAGGGTTGCACCACCTGTTCGCGTTTATTTCTCATCTGTGATGCGTAGGTGTAATGCTTTCGGCGAATAACAAAAATAGTGCCCTGTTCTTATAGTCCTGTTACAATATGATGGATCTGTTACATTATATCCAATCAGACCCGCGTTCCTCCCTGCCAACTAACTGTGCAGAACTAGATAGATTTCCCGTGACAGGAATACGGGTCTAATTGGTCAGAGTAGAAGGCGCAATAAAAAGCCTTCTTCTCCTAGGCGGAAAGTTTAAGCCTTTGCGGACGAGTGTCGACAAATAGCCATCCAAGTCTATGAAATTATCTTTGTAAGCGATAAGATGCGCAAGGTATAGTATACTAAACATTATTATCCTTCCTCTGTAAGAAAATGAAGGATTTTTAGCGGTGAAGTTTTTGTCGAATCGTTGAACGTGGAATGCGGCTCCGTCCGCAAAAAGTCAATGTTTCCCAAATCTGCATACCGCGATCATAAGAAAATCTCGTTCAGAGGGTGTACAAAATTATTTGTCATGGCTTTTGGAGGTGATTCTACAGTAAATTGACAGAAAAAAAAAATAAAATAAAATAAGTTAGCTTCTTATTTCCTAGTGTGTTGGGATAACGTGAGCCAACTCTACGTCGAAAACGTGAGCTCGTTCGCGTTTACTGACTCGTCTCGTTGAACCAACTATAGTATAACCGTATCCTAAAGCGTTCTCCGCTAATCGTTACGCGAAACTATTCCAACTTTGGTTAATAACGCCTCGTTATTGAAAGCCGATACCTAATCTCGAGCGTTCTCCAGGACGTTATCGCGGCATAACATATTACAAACAGAACCTGCGGGGGTGTTTCGCGTGGGCGAATCAATTTTCTGTCGGGGATCGATGCCTGTTCGCGAACTTCTCTGAATATTCCACGATATTCGACGATATTAGGCTCGGGTCCCACGCGTAGAAGGTCTTGATCGAGTTAACACGAAAGAACCTCGTCGAGGCTTGTTTGCGCGGTTTGAAAGGTTTTCAATTGCCTCTTAAGAATGCATTACGTCGAGGAGACTCGTTTCTTTTGCCGCGGCGTGTTGTAATCGTGATACAAAAACGACAGCTCGCTGCTGCTTACTCTCGAAATCGCGCCGAGTTTGCCAAAGCTCTCTCTTTCTCTCGAGCACGTTGTTAACTCTTTCGCTACGACGATTCGNCATTTAAGGCCATTTAATGTTGAAGTGGCAAATTTCTGCATTAACTCTGATTGGCTTGATTGTGACAAGGATTGTCATTTATGGCTTTAGGTTTGGGTTAGGTTCAGTGGTCTTTTATGCGAGACGTTAGCCAATACTCGCAGATATTTGGTCCGATTATAGCATCATGCAAATAATTCAAAAGGCTTGAGAAGAATCGAAGATCTTGATACAGGTACGAAAACCGGACAAATCCAACTTTTAGCAGAATTACACTTTTAACAATTTTTTGCGGCGACCCTCCTAAATTTTTCCATCAAAAAGATTCCACCAACAACAATTTTCCCGCAAGTTCTTAGGAACGGTAGCATTCGATATCACAGAGGCAAGAGAGGTACTAGGGTCGCACCACCTGTTCGCGTTTATTTCTCATCTGTGATGCGTAGGTGTAATGCTTTCGGCGAATAACAAAAATAGTGCCCTGTTCTTATAGTCCTGTTACAATATGATGGATCTGTTACATTATATCCAATCAGACCCGCATTCCTCCCTGCCAACTAACTGTGCAGAACTAGATAGATTTCCCGTGACAGGAATACGGGTCTAATTGGTCAGAGTAGAAGGCGCAATGAAAAGCCTTCTTCTCCTAGGCGGAAAGTTTAAGCCTTTGCGGACGAGTGTCGACAAATAGCCATCCAAGTCTATGAAATTATCTTTGTAAGCGATAAGATGCGCAAGGTATAGTATACTGAACATTATTATCCTTCCTTTGTAAGAAAATGAAGGATTCAAGGATTCGCAAAGGGTCAATGTTTCCCAAATCTGCATACCGCGATCATAAGAAAATCTCGTTCAGAGGGTGTACAAAATTATTTGTCATGGCTTTTGGAGGTGATTCTACAGTAAATTGACAGAAAAAAAAAATAAAATAAAATAAGTTAGCTTCTTATTTCCTAGTGTGTTGGGATAACGTGAGCCAACTCTACGTCGAAAACGTGAGCTCGTTCGCGTTTACTGACTCGTCTCGTTGAACCAACTATAGTATAACCGTATCCTAAAGCGTTCTCCGCTAATCGTTACGCGAAACTATTCCAACTTTGGTTAATAACGCCTCGTTATTGAAAGCCGATACCTAATCTCGAGCGTTCTCCAGGACGTTATCGCGGCATAACATATTACAAACAGAACCTGCGGGGGTGTTTCGCGTGGGCGAATCAATTTTCTGTCGGGGATCGATGCCTGTTCGCGAACTTCTCTGAATATTCCACGATATTCGACGATATTAGGCTCGGGTCCCACGCGTAGAAGGTCTTGATCGAGTTAACACGAAAGAACCTCGTCGAGGCTTGTTTGCGCGGTTTGAAAGGTTTTCAATTGCCTCTTAAGAATGCATTACGTCGAGGAGACTCGTTTCTTTTGCCGCGGCGTGTTGTAATCGTGATACAAAAACGACAGCTCGCTGCTGCTTACTCTCGAAATCGCGCCGAGTTTGCCAAAGCTCTCTCTTTCTCTCGAGCACGTTGTTAACTCTTTCGCTACGACGATTCGGTTGTACCGCTGCCGCTGAACTGGACCCTGCGCCAAAAGTGTACACATTGCGCGTGGACAGGTTATCTTGTGCAAATTTCATTGTGCAAATAATCCGTCGTTTTGTTATACAGGTAGCCCTCCTACAACAGGGTATCCTATAACACGGTTTCGTTCTAACACGATAAGAAAATTGCGAAAACCTTTGTACAACACTGTACTTCTATAGCCGCGGCGAGGCTTGCCGTCTTAAAGATACAGTTATGCGGAAAGTATTTCTTTTTATCTCCGTGGCCTGAAAACAAAAGTGTCTCACGCTTCTACATACATTTATATTTTTAATAAACATTAAGTTATTTATGTAGAATTAAACAAAATATTCGTTTTTAATAAGTTTTCGGAACGTAACCCCCCTTTCTGTACTGGCTCTGGGTCTCATGCAACACGGTTTCACACATCACGGCATTTTCTAGGAACCAATCTACCGTGTTATAGGAGGGTTACCTGCACTCTGTACGATTTAGATCGGGGAGTGCATGAATTATATTCGATACAACCAAAGTGGCGCTATTAATGAAACATAAAAAAAAAAATGAAACTATAAATTATAAAATCAATGAAAAATATCCAAAAATAAAGTAGCGCTTTAAAAATGATACTAAAAATTTTATACGAACTGTTATGAATCGTAAAAAAAAATGCTATTATTCATTTTGATCTTTCGTTCAATTTCCAGTCGATTCATTTACAATATTCGACTTAACAGTGCTGATCTAAGGGATCAATTTGATAAATTATATTTTTCACTCCCCATGGAACGTTACTAAAAAGCTCTTTAGTCAAACAAACCCATTCATCCATATAATTCCTTGATCCATTCGATTCGACAAAGCTGTCCACGAGCAATTTTTTTCCGCAGTTCGAAACCACTCGTCCCGCCAAAGCAAATTCTCCGCAGCGTTATACGCCAGAGGTTATTTCGACAGGACATTTGCAAACAGAATTTCGGCGAGCCAGCCTGTCGTCGTCCTCTTCCTTTCTCCTCGGTCTTTTTTTTCCCTTCTCTGTCCGCATTTTCCACTCTACTTTCGCCTGTCCAGTAAACCACGCCAACTGATTCGCTATTTGTGTCACCGATTCCTTTTTTTCTTTTCTTGTAAAATGAAACCACGTCCTTTTATTCCCTTCTGCTCGCACCGATAGTAAACAGTTTCAACGAATTGCATATTTTATAGAACGTTTAGGAAAACTTTAAATTTATCAGGATAATATGTAGAAGCAGAGGTTCAGTAATTGTAATACTTGAAAAACATAAATATAAAAATTAAATTTGATCATTGTTAGGACGAAGACAGTCATAACTAGATTTTCAGATTTTTATGCAAATTCATATTTTTAAGAATATAATAAAAAAAGAAAATCTTTGATAGAAAATTATTTAGTTTATCAGGTATTATAAAAAGCACTACAATTTGGATACTTGATATATTTTTACACCTTCGGTTACTCGTTAATTTGTTACTTACTATTTTTAAATTTCATATCGCTCACTTTTATAATCTAGGATTTTTTACACATTTTTTTTCTTAAATCATATTTTAGTCAAATACGATTTCTGCAATTGGCAAATTTTGCAAGCGTAAAGTGGATTCATCCAAAAGTCAACAAAACACTTCTAAAGGATTAAAACGATGAGGAGGAACAAGAGATCCAGGTTTCTGCGTAAAATATTCCTTGAATAATTGAGGTTCGCGCGGCGATGGTTCACCGCTGGCATCTATTTACTTGCATTAATCCCTAATCGTCCCTCGAATTGGCAGACAGCCACTGGCCAGTCGGTTGATGGGTGACCAATTTGATGAGACCTGCGAGATGTCAGACCCGGATCAATCTTCATCCTCGAGAGCAATTAGTGCTCGTCGCGGAATCGGTGTTCGCCTCTACTATGGATCTGACTCCATTTCATTGGATATGTCTTGATAGCTTATATTCGTATTAACACTGGCACTACCGACGCTTCAAGTATACCTACTTTGCTATTTAACAGAACCCATTAATGGATCGTAAGGTATTATTTTTTTAAATCGATACTGTCAGTCCTTAGACACCAACGATGCTTGAATGAAAATATCAGCGTTGGTCCGCAGGGACCGGCGTGGCGCTTAGACTATATATTAGTCAATATATAGGGTTATACNTTTTCATTAACATTGAATTTCTGCAACTTAATCTTGTGCCAATTTTCTATTTTTAACTTTGTTAGACTCAAATTTCTTAATATCTATAACACGTGAATTAATTTTCAATTATTCCCATTAACATTGAATTTGTGCAACTTAATCTTGTATCAATTTTTTATTTTTAACTCTGATAGACTCAAATTTCTTAATATCTATAACACGTGAATTAATTTTCAATTATTCGCATTTCATAATTCACATTTGCAAAATAATATACGAAACACGTGAATTAATTTTTTATTACATCTATAAAAAAGAAAAAAAAAATACAATCGTATTTTTTGACGAACACAATACGAGTGTAAAAAGAGTTTGAGTCTTGTTAAAATTTCATACAGAAGAATTTGAGTGGTTGGAAGCGAAGATGTTTAATTTTGAAATGTGAAAAAGAAAGTCTCGCTGTACAGCAGGATACATTTAATTACGTTCTTCTGTTTGCGTTGAGCAAAATATGTTTCTCGCTTAAAACACCAGAATTCCTTCCTTCGCATTAATTTCTGTAAATTATATATGCTTCATAAAATTACCTCCAATAAAGTCTAATTTTTATTGCTTTAAAACAAATTTGTATCCAGATCGAAACGATTCTCCGTACGCACACATTACATACGCTAACTCTTCAATTACAACACTAAACGTTTACCAAGTCCAACGATTAATGTCGATTTATGATTTTTCCATTATCTTCCTCGTCCACTCTAATCCACTATTCGAAAAAAATTTTTTCCGAGCATTTCCATCGTTCAAACCGATTTCGTTTAAATCGACACAACTTTCTCCTCTATCAATTTAAATTCGTAGCGAATGAGTTAATGCTTCTCAAATAGAACTGCATCTGTGCGCATAACATTCACCGTGGATGATCCACGTGCTCGTTTTCGACGAGAAGGACCGATACATTTAGCCAACGAACGAGCAGAGGCAATGAATTTCCGCTCGTGAAATATTCGCTGTGCTAGTGTTCAAAAAATTTATGAGTTTTCGCGTTGGTCAGAAGGAACAATGACTTATTGACGCTGGAAATGGCATCGCGGACGAGATATAGGAACAGGCTGTAATTGACTTGTGAAACAATAGCAGTTCGGATAAATGAAGTTCTAATACAGTGTTTCTCAACCTTTATGAAACCGTGGTCTGGTAAATTCTATTTTCTTTTCATAAGACACGGACTTGGTTCCAATAAATTTGCTAGTAAATATTTCTCCAATTTTTAAACCAACATATACATTAATAATAAATTATGACACTTCTCTGTGGAATATTTCCACCNAAAAAAAAAAAAATGAATCGCAAAAATATAATCCAAGAATCCCAGAATCCCTCCGCGTTATCCCGAGCAATTCCACTTTCTCATTATTTTGAGTGCATCATGCTACGTTTCTCTGACGACAGATCCCTTCGTTGCTCGATGTTACCCGCACAAAAACACACACACGAGCTCTTACGTACGTGAATTATCTATTAGACACGGCGCATTATGCACAGACCAGGGATCAACCGTGCCTTTCTCCCTTGGTGGAAGCAAGAGGAAGAAGAGAAACGCGAAGGAAGCTCATTGGCCGCGGTACGCAACCCTTGGCCTCCCTTTGCTCGTCTCTATCTTCTTACGACCCTCGTGTCCTTCCTTTCTATCTCCCTTTCTGGTAGACGTTCATAGTTGAGCCGCGTTCCTCCTAATTAGGCCGCCATCTTGACAAGTTCTAAATTCACAAGCATTGTTCTCGCTGGCCCAAGTCATGCTTTCGGAGCCTCTGTCTACGAATGGCCGGTGAATATCCCTGACTTTTCGTTTCTTTTTATTATTAATGGAATTTTAAAGGGTGTTCGCAGATTTGAAGAGGACTGTGCAATTTTAACGACACGGTGGAAGTTGTTCTGCGTGTAAAAAAATTAATCGAACAATTGAGGGTAAAAGATTTTCTGTAACACTGTTACGTCTATTTTCTTTCATTTTTGCTTTGATCTTTTGCTTGTTTTAAATATTAAGAATGCGCGTTGTTAAACTTTTGAATATTTCGTACCGAATTATCTTTATTTATTTATTTATTTATTTTTTTTATTAACGTTTACATAAACGGATATTTCAAACATGAATTTCTCTTTTTTATATTTCCTGAACATGGAATTCTCCAATTTTCTTACGTACCGAATTTACTTTAAGATAACAGCAGAAATGAATTTCTTGCAGTTATAACAATTAATTATTCGAGTATTAGCTTAAAAATATACGGTTAGTATCAAAGCATTTGCGATGTTTCCTAAAAATTTCACAATATGCAAATACTGAACATGTTCGCACCATTGAATCATAATTAAGTGGAAAATGTAAACCGTGAAACGTTTAAAGACCAGCTACAATATTTCACGCGTAACGTTTCTGGAAACTTGAAAATGCAATTCGGAGAGACATTCATGAACTCGTTAAGTGATTGTTAAGCAGAGGTGGGTAATGAGATCTCAAAAGCATGGACACTTTAACCGCCTTTCGCGGTGTGTATCAACCAACGCTTAACGACATAGCGCAACGATGTAATAGCGTGAATGCTCGTTAATGGTTTTCGTCGTTACGCGCAGCCACGTCGGAGGAGAAAATGAAAATCATTTCTATCGGCGTTCGTTTTCGAGGGAATACCACTTTAAAATATTCCAAAGAAGTATACAGCAGAATTTTTTGCGCCACTGATGAACAACTCTACCGGAAGTACAAAAAGGAACATTAACTCATCTCCTCGGAGTACGAGTTTTTTTATTCTTGCTTGACTCCTCATTGTTCATTTTGCAATTAGTCGACGGTTTCTGTTTGTTTCCACTTTTAACACATGGAAGACCAGATACTTTTTTGAAAATCTTATTAAGGGATGAAGTTATACTCGAATAAAATTTTTGCCTGCACACTTTTACAAAATAATTATACCTACTGTAAATACGGATCTTCATTTCCATTTTCTACAGAGGCGGTTGCTTTTAAACGTAACTTTCCATTTACAATTACTTCCTCAATGTATTAACAGCGCATTTTACTGTTTGAAATTATTTCTTATAATTTCTCTAAGAAAATAGAAAAAAGACAAGGATAAAATAAAAAAATTGTAAGAATATAGGTAAATAAAATAATATCCCATTTTTATGTCTAACCTGACAATTTTGCATCCCTCCCACACACAAAAAAAAAAAAATGA
>SMSQ01026294.1:67544-102854 GCA_019453375.1 Ctenoplectra terminalis | reverse complement strand
TTTAATGCGTTTCAATGATTTTTATTGCATGTCGTGGGTATAATGGTTCCATGTAATATCGATGGCGGAATTTTATGCATTTATAGGAAAATGTCGAATGGTTTTTGTACAGCGGTTACCACAGAAATTGAACCATCTTTCAGCCATGACCACGAGTCCACGAATTGTGAGTGCTTTTCCAAAACTGACGATCATATGTAACTGTGAAATAATTGATGTATCAGGTTGGCTAATAAGTTTGTCCAGTTTTTAAAGATAATTGTTCTCCAGCGTTCGAGCGCTTTGAAATGCACCTAAATTCAGTTAAAATCTTGAAAACAAAAGTTGACTTAGCAGTTGAAATGTACGGTAAATTGTTGAATAAAAATATTTCCTTTTGTAATGAAAAAAGTGACCGAATTACGGTGAAAAGAGGAAAGAGTTGAATTAACGAATCTCTGCATTTTTTCTTCTCTAGAAATTGCACGACCTTGTACCAATCCTATTATTAAAATACGAAATTAATAGAACACGGGAAGAAGTAAAAAAAAAAAGCTGATAATTTGCCGATAAATCATTCCTAATTAATAATCCTAAATTTTTGGCTGACATCAACTATTGACTTATCATTTCGCCGCGCGATCTATAAATTTCCACTCTCGAGTCAATTCCAAGAGAACGTAAGAAGAGCGCTACAAACTTAAACGTTAAGCGCCACGCCGGTCCATGCGGACCGACGCTGAAATTTTTGTTTAGACGTCGTTGGTTTCTGCGAACTGACAGTAACAATTTCAAAAATTACTATCTTATAATTCATTAATGGGTTCTATTAAATTATATTAAACAAAGTTACCGTTTTCTTTTGCAGGCCTTTATAATTTTCTTCTTAAATTCTTAACTATTTTGCGACCAAATATTTTTGAATTATTGTAGGGATTTTAGGTTGCAGACGGGTGTCTCTACAAATACTCAATAATGGACACTGTCTTAAGAACAAAACTATTTATTGAGNAGAACACGGGAAGAAGTAAAAAAAAAAAGCTGATAATTTGCCGATAAATCATTCCTAATTAATAATCCTAAATTTTTGGCTGACATCAACTATTGACTTATCATTTCGCCGCGCGATCTATAAATTTCCACTCTCGAGTCAATTCCAAGAGAACGTAAGAAGAGCGCTACAAACTTAAACGTTAAGCGCCACGCCGGTCAAAGCGCACCCACGCTGAAATTTTTGTTTAGACGTCGTTGGTTTCTGCGAACTGACAGTAACAATTTCAAAAATTACTATCTTATAATTCATTAATGGGTTCTATTAAATTATATTAAACAAAGTTACCGTTTTCTTTTGCAGGCCTTTATAATTTTCTTCTTAAATTCTTAACTATTTTGCGAGCAAATATTTTTGAATTACTATCACAGCACACAGTCTAAAGGAAAGTCAACCAAAATCGGCGTGGCGCTTAACGTGTTAAAGATAATTAAAATAGCTAAGTGTATTACCCCGAAACGAACCCTTTTAACAAAAGTATCCGAACGCGAAAATTTCCTTGCGGATGTTTGGAAAAGTATGTCCCGAAAGGGTTGAAAGGATCTGAAAGACGAAATTCCACTTTCGCGTGAACAGACAACGCCACTCGTTGCGACGAGAAATTGATACGGAGGAAGAAGCCAGGGCGCGCAGACGCCGTAATAAGGGCAGGCTAACGATAAAAGGGCTCCCTAAGTGGCGCGTGTCTCTGACTTCACAAGTTTTCCTCAACGAATGCTACCAGCGTCATCCTCGAAATGTAACCCTTCCTCGCGGTAGGGATACTCTCTGTTTTGCCTTGCAACACGCTTCGTTGCCACTCGTTCTCACTCGAACGATCGCCGGCTTAATTAATGGAGCTTCCGACACAGTACCGTGCAGGTTGCGTGTCGCTCTTGCTGTTGTTTTCATGAGAACATCACGCAGAGAACGTGTACGCGTTGAATATGCTCCCCATTCTCATCTGGGTTGTCACTGTACCCTTGTAGCTGGATTTTACTTTTTCTTTTTTTATTTCCGAGAAATTTAACCCTCTATGGCTTTGCGTCACTTAAAAGTTACAAACTGATGCATCTATATTTTAAAAAATTAATTTTCTTTAGTTATCGGTGTAAAATTAAATTTGATTACTGTATTACTATGGCGATACCAAGATCCATCTATAGCAATTGGTAGTTTAAAATTTTTCAAATCAAAGTGAAAAACTATAATTAATCGTAATTTTTTCTCCGATAAGCAGACAAAATTCGGGCTACAGAGGGTTAAATTGACTGAGATGTAATACTTTTATGAAGAAATAATGATAAACAATAATCTGTTGGTTCATCGGAATAAAATAAAAGATCAACAGATATGGAAATTATGGTTTCATCGCGTTTCAGATAATTAATCGCATAATTAGCTGAAATCCTTTCAACGTCGAGGTTCGAGTAAAAAATTTCACTTTATCGAATCGCCACGTGTTAATTACACGTTTCAAAGTTAACAAGCTCTCGTCGACGTTGGTTGGTTGAAAAAAAAAGGAGACAGCTGACACTGTAGTTACTCCGTTTCGTGGTGCGTGATGAGCCGTAAGCATCGGCGAACTCGAAACTGAACTGTCGGCCTCTAATGGGCCGCAATTAGTAGGCTCCGTGACGATCGACTTCTAACACTGGCTCGTATCTAATTACGTGGTATCATATCTGCGCAATCATCGCGCGATATTCATAAAAATAACACGACTTCGTGTTTTTAATCCAACGACTGAGAGTCACGAATGTGTTGCATAAATCATTTAAAAAAAAACTAATGCACGAGTTCTATTTATTTATTATTCAGTACCGAGTGAAAATTATTACTTTCTATAAGAAAGTAATATTTTATTTTTTCTTTGAATATAGTATACGGTGATTAATGTTTAAGACTCTGATATTTGTTTAAAAAAATTTAATATCTCTTTAGTTATTTAATCATTTCTTTAATTATTTATTTAATAAACTCAATAAATTTTTAATTTTCTTTACTTAACTTAATTTTTTCTCACGATATTTAATAATTATAATAATTAATAATAATAATTAACAATGTCTATATTCAGTATTTTCGAAATGTAAATTTAAAATTCCTCCCCTAAAATTTACGTTTTTTTAATTTCTACCACTATCAAAGCCGAGCGTCGATACGTTACTAATTTACTGATTAATTTTTTAATTATCGCGAAATGAATATTAAATAATTTGTATAAAATAAACGGACACAGCTTGACAGAGATAAATTTCCTAAAAAAAGATGCGATTTTTTAAACGAATCGACGTACACACGCGAACACATAAATTTTCGATGCTCCTCGATACGAATCAACGAAAATCTGTTATAAGCTACAAAAATAATAGCCGGACGCAATCGATACAGATGTTGGGAGCAAGTGAATGCATTAATGCCATTCGACATCCGTGATATTAATTCAAGCTCGGATTTCACGGGAAAGCTTCTGTGTTTGTCAACTGATCCCTTTTCGGAATAACAAATGTACGAAAGATTGTTATTGTCATTGATACGCGGAAACGGGTCGCGTGTGAAAATACAATCGTCAGGGAATCGATCTCGTCAATTTTGAATCGTTTCGAAAATCTTGTATTTGCTCATCTGATTTTATAGAATCGCTGGAAATTATTGTTTTTCATGTTTTATATTTGTAAACACTGCAACGAAGGATACAAAATAAAATACGAAAAATATATATATTCCTTAATTTGCATGGAAAATCGCGTTGGTAAATATTAATGTATTAATATGTAGGAAACAAAGACACCTGTTTTTGTAATTTTTTAACCGGCATATCAATTACTCGCTGCGTTTTGAGTTTTATTTATCGAAACGGTCCAATCGGAGCAAGTTGATGACGATAATTGGGAACAATTAATGGAGCGTTTTTCTCTTTGTTTAACGAAGGCCTAGTAGATAATTGAGTCAATGAATAACTGACGAAAAACAATTAACGGTAGCCTTTTCGCGCTGAAACCGTGGCTCATATTTCATTCCACGTGGACATTTTGTCCTGACAGCCATTTGCAATTAGCGCGGCAACAGATGGCTCGCGAGCTTTGGGAAACTGTTTGCGAGTTGATTTTTGGGTTAAAAAGTTCGATTCTCTTTGAGAAAAAAAATTTCGAGATTCTTTGAATTTTTTTACTTAACTCTTTTACTTTCCTCTTCTTGAAAACATGCAGAAAAATTTGTTATCTTACTTATATTCAGAAGTAAAACCTACACCGAGTAAACAAAAAAATTCTATATTTACTTGATATGGCGATCAAGTAAATATAAGAAACGATCACAATAGTAGGAATTTAGCACAAGTACCATTTAATGTAACCATTTCGATCGAAATAAACTCTGGTACAATCTTAAAGATATTTTTCTACAATCGCATAATGCAAGAGAAACATACCTTTAACCATATATTCACCATAAAATCTTGGAAAATATTAAAAAACGCATCCTTAAAAATTTAATAGAACTTCCCCAAAAAATGAGTGCTTCGGTAGTTTTAGCATTAACACTAGATTTACGGAATCCGTCAATTTGAAAATTGTACGAAGTAAATCTCTGCTTATAGAAATCTATTAATTTGAAGTAAACTGAACTAATGATATTACAAAAAATTTGTATTTCAATGTACCCATTAAAATGATCCAATCGATACCCCTAAACCTAGTGTTAACATACTGCTCAAGTATTTTCCATTCTCTTAACACGGGACGTGTTAATTTTTAACTTTCTATTCAAATTAATTTCTCGATAAATAATCGACAAATCATTTACCAATTTAACACCAGAACCACCGACGATTAAAGTGTGGTTATTTCAACCAAAGAATTAAAAGCAATAACTATTTGAAAAAAATTTATATTTGAAAAACACAATTCTTAAAAAAGCATCATTATAAATTTATAGAATTCATATGAGAAAATTGGAAACCAGTGATTTTGACCAGATATCTTGACCATTCTAGTGTTAACAAGTGTTCCAGTAAATCGAACAAACGGTAGCCAGTATCACAACCGATAATAATAAACGCGATGATCGAGTCTCTCCATCCCTTTGTGCCAGTTACCCCATTTTTTTTCGCGAGCACAAGGGTCTCGTTATCGGCCGGATATAATAACACACGGGTCGCGCGAGTCACTGGCTTCTAATCAGGACGAGTGGCTCGGCCGTGGCGAGCGTGCTTCGAGTGGTTCATCTCGACGCAATGAAATCTAGTGGTTCAATCTGGAGGTACTGGCCAGCCGCAGGGCTGTTTGTGTTCGACCGTGTTAGCTCTGACCGGTACACGAGCATCATTCATCCCAGAGAGGAGCCCTCTCGTGCAACGCAGAATGCTTTCTGGTCGAACGGGAATTCAGCTGGGCCCGTCTCGTTAACTATCGAGTTAGATACGACCTCCTTCTAGAAATATCTTGATTCAAAAGAAAGAAGCATCGGGAACTTGTTTATGGATATCTGTTTCGAGGTTGAAGATGTTTGGTTCGAGGTGTAGAATTATATTGGTGATATAATGTAATAAAAATTAAATTTAGTAAACGCAAGAGAGACTACGCGAGAGCACACACGGCTTAAGAAGAAAGCGAAAAAAGAAAAATAAGGACGTGGTGTAGAATTTTATTGATGATATAATGTAATAAAAATAAAATTTAGTAAACGCAAAAGAGACTACGCGGGAGCACACACTTCTAAAATTTCTGTAAGAAATTATGAACAAGTCATTTTGACTTTGTTCGGTAGTTCTAGTGTTAAGAAGAAAGCGAAAAAAGAAAGAACGTGGTGTAGAATTTTATTGGTGATATAATGTAATAAAAATAAAATTTAGTAAACGCAAAAGAGACTACGCGAGAGCACACACGGCTTAAGAAGAAAGCGGAAAAAGAAAAATAAGGACAAAAGCATAAAACGATGCTATTTATCTACATCAGAGAGCATCGATATTTGATAACGTATATTTGATTACTCCTTGGTTTAGCAAAATTGTGAGAGTTCATACGGTTAAAGCGATGCTCGACAGTAGTTCGCACAGAAAGGACTCAGCGGAAGTTCGGTAAAACGGGTATTGAGCAAAGCTTAGATCCGATAAATGGAGATTCAATAACTGCAGTTCCAATGTTGAATTATAAAAATAAAGTGGAATCACTTTCTTACGCTGATGTCAGTTCAAGTTTTTTTAAAGAGCATAAAAGTTTCCAATTCCGTGTGAAACCATGCATAGCTAAGGATTTCTCCCCTTCGTGCACGTTTAAAAGAAGAAAAGCAATTCTAACAGCGTTCATACCTCCGTATCTTTGCATACGATTAACAACACCGACGCAACCAAGAACTCAGAAAACGTCTAACCGACCTCCAACCGATCCCTCGAGCTTCCATCATTTCTCCTCAAACTATTTTATAATTCTAAAGCTAAATTAAAACATCGAAGCAAGAGTAAAAAAAAAGCAAGCTTTCAGCATTCACCGGTCAAACCACACCGAAGATAAAACCGCATCGCCCTTCCAAACTTCCTTAATCGCACTTTTTTCCACCAAGTCATTTCTCCACGACCACCAACGAACCGACCTCTCCTTATCCCGATGCATCCGTAAAAACAGCAACGAATAAAAACCGCAGAGCACGTCACGGAACAGTCGCGTGATTAATCGTCGTACTTTCAGCAACGTCTTTTCTTTCCACCACCAAAATGGCGGCGCGTTCTCCGCAGGCGGTAACCAAAGAGGATGACGGAAGGAGGACGCAGGTTCGGCCACAAAGAAGCCCATTAGAACGAAATGGGTCAATTAACCAGATTCGTATCCTGCCGTGAGTATCTCCGCGTGACATAAGGTGGCAAAAGGGAACACGCCACTCGGACCTGTCGAGATACCACCGCACAGAGGCGTGACGCAAAGGGCGAACCAGACGAGGAACGGCAGGAGCTTGACGTCACGAGGGCACCCAGCGCCGCTTTGCCACGGGGAAGGTCGAGTGTGTGCGACGGAGAAAGTCATAGATACAGAAGCAGAGTCAGAGGGGTAGCTCGGCTTAATTGGGTACGTAGAGGAGGCTCGTAATTTCACGTCGCGACGCGAAGGCACCGGTGGACCGGCGCCAGTAATTTGTGATCCGTATGCTTAGACACCGACTACGCCCCTGACAGACCGAGATCAGGGTATTAACGGGGTGGAATCGCGCGTGGCGTCGCATAACAGAGCGCACGATGGTGAATCGACGCGGTTCGATTCGTGGAGAACGAGATACAGGGCTGTTACGCTCGCGTGGCGAAATTTGCTTCTGCTCGAACAGATATGTTTCGCGTAATTTAACCCTCTGTAGCCCGAATTTTGTCTGCTTATCGGAGATAAAATTACGATCGATCACAGTTTTTCACTTTGATTCGAAAATGTTTTAACTAATAATCAGTGTAGATGGATCGTGGTGTCGCTACAGTAATACAGTAATCAGATTTAATTTTACAATGATAACTGAATAAGATAAATCTTTTAAAATATAGATACAGAGGTTTGGAACTTTTAAGTCACACGGTCCCATAGAGGGTTAAGGTCTTTCAAATTTTACGGTAATTCCTTTTTAACGCAATGAGCCGAGAGACTATTGATTATACGAACGGTATTTTGAGAATGGCGAGTCTTCTTTGGATAAAATTTATTTAGATGTCTGTAGACAAAGATATATTTAAAAAAAAAAAAAGAAAAAATTTTATATCAATTTCGTATCAATTTTAAAAAATAATACCTTATAATTCATTAATGGGTTCTATTAAATTAAACAAAGATACGACTTTCCTTTACAAGCCTCTACAATTTTCTTCTTAAATTCTTAACTATTCTGGGACCAAATATTTTCGAATCAGTATCGCACCACACAGCCTAACAGGAAAGTTGACTAAAATCGGCGTGGCGTTTAACGCGTTAAGACACAGCGGTGGATGTTCCCAAAAACAGGGCCACAAAACTATGAAAATTAAAATAATTATCGCCTGTTAAAATTTCCAATTTTTAGTTACTTAACCCCTTGGCTTACGATTTCTTCAATCTTCATACATACTAGCAATAGTTATTCACGTCTTTGATACTCTGTCAAACGCAAAGTATTGAAATATTACACGTATTTCGTATTAGCTAATTTTCAACATTGTAAATTTAAATTACACTTAATTCTAAAATTCAACTTTATCATAAATATTGTGTGTTTTTATTATATTTTATCCAGAATCGGCGCCACGAGTGTGACTCGTGATTATAGGACAACGGGTTAATCAACGTCACACGTGTTTCTTTAACGTGTAATGTACCGATAACATCGTCACGTCGCGCGATCGGTCTCACGATCCGATAGATTCGTTTCGTGCTCGCGGTGTTTCGACGCAAGGATGCCACAGTGTGTTCCTGGTCCGAATTTAAATTCGTTTGATCGGCCGTGCCTACGGTTTGTTTACCTGGACGATAGAATTGGGAACCGCTCCGGGAACGATTTTCCACGACCAGCTCGAAATAAAATTGATAACGCGGGACACACGCGACGAATAGTTTGTTTGGTTTATTTCGTTTTTCCTTGTTTCCAGAGAGGCGAAAACTTTCGTTCGACGGTGCGAACGTGTTCTGTCGGCCGATGGAACGTTTACTCGTTAATTCGGTTAGAGAGAAGGGTTTCGATGAAGAATTGATTTCCGTAGATCGTAGAAAATTGAGCGACCAAGGTATTGGTATCCGAGGCGAGGTAAGATCGAAATAGAGTCGTTGGCCTGATTGATGGACGATGTTGGCGACGGCAACGAGGATTGAGTTGACATAACTGTTCTTGTTTCTGGAGATTAGATGCTTTCGATCACGTTTTTGTTGAATCGTGTAATTTAAGTATCTGTGGAGGTAAATGTTGAGATGTCGCGATATATTATGCAATTGATCGATGGTGTGCATGTTTTATCAATTTCTTGTGTTTCTTGTTTTGTCGATCGAAGCGAAGTCGTTGTTTTATTTTGTTTCTTATTAAGTTGTAATAGTTCGTATTTAGACGTAGTTGAAGGATGTATAAAGTGAAATGTATCAAAATAAATGCATTGATTAGTGGTAGTTGCATTGCTAACAGATTTATAATTTTAAGTATGATTTTGAGACTTCTGATATTTTTTTTCTATTTTTCAAATAACACGTTGCTCATCGTTTGCGTTATGTGTAATAAATAATATTTAATTTTGATACTTCATTTTATAGAATGTTATCGTATAAACTAGTCATAGACGAATAATAAAAGTTACTTTCAAGCTTTGTATCAATCGTTCTCATAACGCAGATTTTTTAAAAATATTTTCCTATATTTTATTTTAACAAGAAATTTAAAAAGAATTTTAGAAAGAAAACACAAAATTTACGACACAAAAATTAATATCATACACGTATTTTCTTTATTCCGTGTTTAAATGTATCAAGTAGTAAACAAAAATAATATCTTTGAAAAAGTATTAACTTATTTCTCTCTGAAAATCTCAACGTGCATCGCACAAATTAAAAAGATTATTTAAATTGCAAGTTAAATTGAAATCGTGCTAACTTTTCACCAATAAATTAATTTCACTCCTCCACTCCAATCCAATTACACCGATTTAATCAAATTCTAAATTACACGTCCAACTTGGAACGTCTCAAAAACTTGCTCTTATCGAATTTTGATTACCAACAAAATTTTTTTCCCCTCAATAAAGTAATCCGTTTACACGAACTTTCACGAAGTTAGCAAATGACGTTTCTTAAAGTAAAGCGAATACCTCGGGACGAGAATGAAACTCGATGAAAGTCGAAATTCAAGTTCCCGTACGGGAACTACACTTCTCTCGAATTTTAAAGAAGCGCGGAGAGTCGGTATTCGATTATGTATAAAACCTTGAGGGTGTGTACGAACAGATACGAATCTGTATTAAAGTCGCGGATTACGGTTCTCCATTCGAAAGAAACTCGTTTCTGGGTCTGTGCAATTTCGCTTAAGACCATGTGCGGAACTAAGCTGCGGCCATTACACGCTCTTTGAAATCTCTCAAAGCTTTCTGGTTATATTTCGAGAGTACACGCCAGAAGCAAATAATTAAAGGAAAAAGTGAATTAAGGATTATTGGTAAATATATGTTTTCTTTAGCTTCAACCATTCCTTTGGTACGTGTCTTGTATTTTTCTAAATAGAAATCTTTTTGCCCGATAGAAAATTGAAAATAAAAATTCCAGAGACTCGATATCATCGACGTTTTTCTTCGAGAATGTAATTTTAATTCAATCAATGGTCATAAAACGGGGACCGTTATATCGAAGGTTAGTTTCATTTAATATCGCAAGCTCCAATAATTTGCGCGGAGATTCAAAAATTCGTAATGGAAAGCACGACGACGGCGGCTTATTTCACGTACGAACGCGTATATTTTTAATTACACCTTCAAACGCAATACTCGGTGACATTCAATCTTCTGTGACGCAGGCCGCGATGAAAAGCCATTTATCGAGGCACAGAGCTTGTCTGCGCGATCTCGTGACTAAACTAAAGCGGCGTTCTTTGAAATTCTCGCTCGGAGCTGAATTAGATCAGTTTCTAATTTTCGAGTTATTTTCACTTGACTATAACGTGGCATGAAAAGGCATTAGTGATTATAATACCGAGGTGACCTAGAAAATATTATGCATTTCAAAGCGTTAATTTCATTTGGTCTTATTAGGTCTTTATACATTCTTTAAGTAATTTTTTAACTGATTTATAAGATTTATAAATTACAAAATTCCTCAAATTCAGAGAATTTTATCTTAAATTTCATATTTTCAATTCAATTTTTTTTTTAACCATTCAAATTAACTAAATGAATAGAAGAATCATAAATATTTATCATTTTCTTTTTCTTTCCAAAACAATATTTTAAGTTCTTAAAACAGTCGTTTGAAGTTCAAGAAAAAAAAAATTAGACGAGCAAACAATTAATTAGTTCCACTATTAATATTAAGCAGCGTGCATTTGATTTTCACATTTTCACAAATACCGATGCTTTCTATAAAATTTCCTATTAAAAGAAAGCACTTGCGCACCAATGGATTACAAAAATGACTGCAACTCGAAAACAAGATACATAAACTTCTCTGATTGTTTTTTAATTCTCTATCACTTAACTTGGCACCGCGTATTCAACAGCCTGTATAAAAATTCGATAAACCAGGTACAGAGAAGCTTCTTATCGCGCTGCACGTTTCTATCCGTCATTTTCTGCCTCAGCATTGCCACTGACAGTTTGCATATGAATTCAGGCCAGAGGAATGCGCGCCTATTTACCGGGACGCTCGATGAAAATCTCGACCGCACCTCGATCCGATCGATACCTTTGACACGGTTACGAAGTAACGCGTGTATCATCGCGACGCTTGGCAAACACGCAAATAGGTGTCCATGTTCGAGGTTGTAGCCGACTGACGACCACCAGTTTGAACGAGGTTTAGGGAATTGTTTTGTACGGGTTTGGTAGATAGATATTTGATACATAAAGGGAATGGAAAGGGAATGTAAAGGGAATTTGGACGCAGGAACCGTGAGGAGTTGGCTTATTCTGTGGGGCAGCGATGAATATACATTACCGAAAGTTTGAAATCACTTTCCGGTTTTTACCTATGTGGCGACCCTTCTATACTCCGCCACTACAGGGGTTCCACTAGCACTGATTTTCCCGCAAGACCTCAAAAATCGTACGATTCGCATTCGTACCGATCCCTCTCCTAACTTCAGCATCCCCTCGTTACTGTGGGAATGGGGGTCTGAAGTGAATGTTTTGTCCGAAGCGATAGACGCGTGAACGAAGAGTGTTTGGGACAATGCGATAAATGTGAGAATGAAAAGTGTTTGGGGACAGTGCAATTGAGGTGTGAGAGAAGAGGATTTGGGTTATTGTGATAGAGGTACGAAAGAAGAGTATTTGTGACGGTACGATATAGGTGTAAAAGAAGAGTGTTTGGGACAGTACGATAGAGGTGCGGGAAAAAAGTATCTAGGACTGAGTGATAGAGGTGCAAAAGAAGAGTATTTAGAAGAGTAGGATAGAGGTGCAAACGATGAGTGTTTGGAACAGTGCGATAGAGGTGCGAATGAAAAGTATTTGGGCTATTGCGATAGAGGTGCGAACGAAGAGTGTTTGAAATAGTGGGATACAGGTGTAAACGAAGAGTGTTTGGAATAGTGCGATAAAGATGCAAACGAAGAGTGTTTNGCATATGAATTCAGGCCAGAGGAATGCGCGCCTATTTACCGGGACGCTCGATGAAAATCTCGACCGCACCTCGATCCGATCGATACCTTTGACACGGTTACGAAGTAACGCGTGTATCATCGCGACGCTTGGCAAACACGCAAATAGGTGTCCATGTTCGAGGTTGTAGCCGACTGACGACCACCAGTTTGAACGAGGTTTAGGGAATTGTTTTGTACGGGTTTGGTAGATAGATATTTGATACATAAAGGGAATGGAAAGGGAATGTAAAGGGAATTTGGACGCAGGAACCGTGAGGAGTTGGCTTATTCTGTGGGGCAGCGATGAATATACATTACCGAAAGTTTGAAATCACTTTCCGGTTTTTACCTATGTGGCGACCCTTCTATACTCCGCCACTACAGGGGTTCCACTAGCACTGATTTTCCCGCAAGACCTCAAAAATCGTACGATTCGCATTCGTACCGATCCCTCTCCTAACTTCAGCATCCCCTCGTTACTGTGGGAATGGGGGTCTGAAGTGAATGTTTTGTCCGAAGCGATAGACGCGTGAACGAAGAGTGTTTGGGACAATGCGATAGAGGCGCGAGATGAGAGTATTTGGGACAATGCGATAAATGTGAGAATGAAAAGTGTTTGGGGACAGTGCAATTGAGGTGTGAGAGAAGAGGATTTGGGTTATTGTGATAGAGGTACGAAAGAAGAGTATTTGTGACGGTACGATATAGGTGTAAAAGAAGAGTGTTTGGGACAGTACGATAGAGGTGCGGGAAAAAAGTATCTAGGACTGAGTGATAGAGGTGCAAAAGAAGAGTATTTAGAAGAGTAAGATAGAGGTGCAAACGATGAGTGTTTGGAACAGTGCGATAGAGGTGCGAATGAAAAGTATTTGGGCTATTGCAATAGAGGTGCAAACGAAGAAAGTTTGGGACAGTGCGATAGAAATGCGAGAGAAGAGTATTTGGGCTATTGCGATAGAGGTGTGAACGAAGAGTGTTTGAAATAGTGGGATACAGGTGTAAACGAAGAGTGTTTGGAGTAGTGCGATAAAGATGCAAACGAAGAGTGTTCNGAAGAGTGTTTGGGACAGTACGATAGAGGTGCGGGAAAAAAGTATCTAGGACTGAGTGATAGAGGTGCAAAAGAAGAGTATTTAGAAGAGTAGGATAGAGGTGCAAACGATGAGTGTTTGGAACAGTGCGATAGAGGTGCGAATGAAAAGTATTTGGGCTATTGCGATAGAGGTGCGAACGAAGAGTGTTTGAAATAGTGGGATACAGGTGTAAACGAAGAGTGTTTGGAATAGTGCGATAAAGATGCAAACGAAGAGTGTTTGGAATAATGCGATACAGGTGCAAGAGAAGGGTGTTTAGGGACAGTGCGATAGAGGTGCAAAAGAAGAGTGTTTGGACCAAGTGATCGAGATCACCGTGTGACTGAATATTTTCTGAGAATGCCTAAACAGAGTGAAAAAAATTGAAGAATGAAAAGAGAGGGAACGTTTGAATATATGGTTGAAGAAAACGCGCGTGTGAGGTAGTCTGGTATAGAGAGCTGAGAATTCAGTGTCGAGCGAGTGAAAATAGTAGAGCTATAGAATAATAGAGTTATAGAGCATAGCTGATGTAATGTATTATTTTACATCGAGAGATTCGTTAGACTTTTTACCTGTTTGTAACCGAACATTCCTACAATACACTTCACAAAGTGTGCCTTTTTATTACAGATTTTCTTGCATCTTTATTTTTTTGCATACTCTGTACAAGTGTCATAAGACTTATGGATTTTCTTGCTCGTACTTTATTGGGTGATTCTTGATGTCACTCTGTTCAAGGACGTTGACCTGTCCACCTACAAGAAAGGGGTAACAGGGTAGTAAACAGCCAGTCTAGCACTTCTACGAGCAACCCTTCATAAATCTAGATGATGGAGCACGTCACACTGTGTGAAATATGATCTGGAAATGAAAATGTCTAGACCTGTCAAGCTCATATCCAATCTAGTAAATCTTCTTACCAGGTTTGCGAAAGACTTCGTCACAAATATCGAGCAACGTATTAACGATCGCTTAAAAAATGTAATTTATAGATCAAACTTAACCACCGTTGCTTCCCCATTTACATATACTCATTTTTTCTCTGGAATTATAATTAAAATCACATATTTAGTATTTTTCAAGCTCTTAACTGACATTGTCGCTCAAGGATAAATGCTTCGAATGTCAGAATATATTATATATTGATTCATATTATTTAGAATATCAACATATTCTTAGAAAAAACTACCCCTCTTTCAAATACACATTTCTTCATACGATACTATCCCGAAACAAACATATTCATAAACAATTTATAGGACGATCCCTTTATTAATACCGTTCATCTGTATTCATCTCCAACTCTAAATCCGCATCTAAAATTACGAAACGCCAAATCCTATGACAAATCTCCAAATATCACAATTATTTATCGACAATCAATAATCTCCACCGATACCATCAGAAGCGGAATAAGAGTACCCAGGTGTGACCAATATTAAAGACATTCGTTCCACGCTCGATACAACGCATCTCCAGAGCCGTCAGAAAATTCAGTTCCGTTTTTCCCGATCCTATTTCACATACATCTGCGTGAGGATAAAGCATGGAATCGAGAAACGCGAGACTGCAGAGGGAAAAAAAAGTAGATCCATCAAGGCGATATTCATATCGGAAGTATTTTAGAAATGCATTTATCGATTTCAATTTTGATCCGTGTACAAATGCGACTTGCTTTCAAGATCACAATGGCGCCTTGTTGGTGCCCTCGAGCAGTCAGTTACTATGGAAGAGGATTGTCGGTAAATATAGTAAATCTAGTGTGAAGAATGCTCGTAAATCTAGTGTTGAGAAAGAGAAAATAATAATTTATTTTTCCTACAATTGCAATGTTCGGTCACAAAAGTATCTATAATCTATTTTATGACCAATTGTCAGGAATTTATATTTTCACATAATTTAGTACCGTTTAATACTTATTTTACTATTCTTTAATATAATTTTATGCATGGAAGAAAATATTAATATTTATTAACTCTGCTACGGTTCTCAAATTCTTTTCGATCCAAACACTCTCTCATTTCATTCTACAAAAAATTCCTAACTGATGAAAATGTGTCTTTAACATAAAATTGAAACAAAAAAATATTGACAATAAAATTTTAATATATACATCTCTTAAAACTAAAGAATTTTTTAACGAAAGATAAATTCGATTGGGTCTATGTGATATGACCCAAGAACCTTTTAGCTTACATTTTATATAAATTAATTTTTTAGATATAATAATATGCATTTATAGACTTTGCAGCAGGATTCACGTTGATGATGAAAATCTGAGAGAATAAAAGGGACAGAGAGTGGAACGGACAAAACGAGAAAGATAAAAAGAGACCTGTACGGATGCGCGAGATAAGTTGCGAGAATAGAAACAGCCTGGCTGATGGCGGAAAAGAGAAACGCGGTAGATAGGATCAAACGAAACGCGGGGGTTGAACGTTACATCCAGAAGTTGCTCCTTCCTTCCTTCCTTCCTTCCTTCCTGTCGTCGCTGGCCTATGCACCATCGCTTGTTCCACTCAGCCCTGTCTTTTAAATCCTCTGGTAGCGTTCTTTTTTTTTTCCGCGTTTCGCTACGCTTCGAGGAGTAAGATGTCGACGTGGTCCTCGAAGTTTTAATACGAACAAGATTCTATTCTCCTTTCACTTCCAGCGCTTTAAGCTTCCTCTTGTTAGGTCTTTCGCGAATTTGGTGACTGAAACTTCGTTTCTTGGGGAGATTGAGAAGACTTTTAGCAAATGTAAAGATAAAAGAGACTGATGCGACGAGTGTATAATTGAATGATTTGTCAATTTTGTTGGGTAGGTTGGTGGAAAAATAAGTTCGTGGAAATACTGTTTTCCGAATATTCATTGAATCTGAATTTCTATATTATCAATTGTTCTTTTTTGTACTGTTTCTTTGATCACTTTTTTAGTATATATATTAGGTTGTCCCAAAAGTTTCTTTCGTTTTATTAATAAGTAATGGATACATAATATTTTATACTTTACGATATATTATTATTTTATACAGGATTCATTTTGCGCTATTTTTTCCCTCCATCTCTCGTTTAACAAGTAAAGCTGAATGTTTATTTAAACATTGCTGGACGAAAGCATTGCGTGAAGATAACGGAAGGAACTTTCGGATAATACTACCATTCTGAGGTTTTCGTTCGTCTTTAGAATATTTGGTATTTTTTGAAATTNACGGAAGGAACTTTCGGATAATACTACCATTCTGAGGTTTTCGTTCGTTTTTAGAATATTTGGTATTTTTTTAAATGGAAGGTTTTTAGCAATTTATTCAAGAGAGATAAAGTTTCATATTTTATTGTAAAAAAATTACTATCTTACGATAAATAGGCTTTGGGGGGAAATTCAAGAGAATAACTTAAGGAAATTCAGAAACTCATTGATACCTTATAAATAAATAAACGATCAAACCGATCAGTCTTTTTTAATATCTCAAAGCTTCTGTATAGAATTTTATTTTTTATTTTGTGGATCGCATACTTTACATATTATTCCAGGTTACCACACTCTGTATAATTATAAAATAATAACGACTATATTTTTTACATCATTGCTTTTTTCCCCTCTGCTTTTATTTCGCTTAAATTTTTCATAAGAAAACATCTTTCTTCGCTTAGCAAAAATTTGATATCCACCATAAATCTCCCGGAAACTCGCTCAAAATAAAACTTGCTAGACAACATGTTACACAGCAATTTATCAATCTTCAACTACGCTATCCATTACGTTCACTTATCCAAGACATCCAACTACTTCAACGGATTTGCACAACAAAACAATTCATCTCTACGGAAAAATCGCTCGGTGCTCGAGGAAAATTCCCGGTCTGCTCATCGGTACACGCGTTTAAATGTGATTTCGGCGAAAACTACGGTGAACTCGGCCGTGCACGCGTGGAAAGAGACTCGACAGGCCGGCGTTCCAATAAACTACATACCGTGCTGCATGTGTGCTGTGCATGCCTTTCTTTTTGTTCCATTTCACGCTCGACACAGAGAAAAAGAGAGAGAAGTAGTCTATAGCCACGTTTCACGAGCGTGTCGCTTGCGTCAACGTCAACTGGAAAAGTGGAGAACGGTGTCGAAAGAGGAAGGTGGGCGCTACGACCGGAAATGGCGAGCAACGTTGCGCCTTTCTTGATTGGAACTCTTGTTTTAGTTTCAATACGAATTCGTGGAAATCAGTTGACCACTTTTCAAAAGGAAAATGTGACGTCAACTTTTTACACATGGATATTTCTTTTTATAACCGCTGCGAGTAAAATATAAAATAGACTATGTATATAATAATTCTGATAAAGAAAATGGCAGACTTGCAATCTGTGTATGATACAAAATATAAAAATAAGTGTAACGAAAGAAACGATAAATCTACAATTTGATCAAAATTATTAACCCATTCGCATCGTAGCTTCAAATACGCTACCAGTTTCAAAAATCTACGATGCTCAATTGATAGTCGTGCGTGGTTCATTCCTTGCTCGATGATAAGTCGCCAAATTTAATTCAATTTTCTGAGTATAAATATTCATTAAAATTTTTTTTACGCTGTAACACTGTTGCGATTCTGTGGATAACCTTCAGATCGAGCTGAACTCAATATTCGATCAAGGATAACGCTGTGCACGAGCCTTCACAGTCGAGCGGTGTCGAGTTGATTAACCAGAACTGAAGTCACGGAAAAGTGTTTGCAAAACGAGTACAGTGTTGATCCGTAATAAGCAACTGTTTTCCGGCTCGAAATAAGCAACTCGCTGTTCCCTCTTCTTTCTTCGAAGTCCTCCGCAGAGCGACAGATTTGAGAACGAGTAAAAGGTCCGTGAAAGCGAGAAACCATAAATCTTTATGATCGAACGATCAATGACATCGTTTAATAGAAAAAGGGTGGAATACGTGTAATGCTTTTTCATTCTAGCATTAGCGATTCCGACGTGTTACATCCTTCTCCGAAGAATAATATCGCTGCTCGGTCGACCATTTTATGGTTTGCCGCTATGTCGGGTCCGTTACTCGTTCTCCGAGTTCTCTCTTTTCTCGTTTTAGGACAAAGTCAAACCGAATAAGCCAAACCTTATCCGTAACAAGCAACTGACCGGTTCTAAACGAGTTGCTTACTTCGAATCAACGCTGTATCACGAGAAACACGGACGGAAATGTACGCACCGTGGTTCCAAATTTCCTTTTCCGCGGTACAACTATATTCACCCATGTATTGTGTACAGTGCAAATAAATGTACTTCGATTAGTGGCAGTTTAATCGATAAGAGAACACGAGTGCATCCTAACGAAGGAATTTGGAGAGACCGAGACGCAACAATATTAAACTTTAAACATACCATCAATTTTGTGAAACTTCCTCAACGTTTGCTAAATAGTGTTTTAAACATTTATTACACAAGCGTCGTAAATTTTGCTCGGTAACCTCTTCTATAAGTAACAACAACGTTCGTCTGCAGAGTGTTTTACAGTTACGAGCACCTTTGTGTTATTACTCTGAAATATTTCGGGCACGTTGGCGCTCGCTGTGCGACAATGAGAAAATCCCCAGGGAAGGAGATCAATGACTAGGTGGGCGGCAACATGCGAGCTCTAAGAGCGCTGCTACTTGCGATACCCGATAAATTTTGGATTGTAAAATTTATCCGCTGCATCCCGTGTCGTAATGAAAGAGAATGCTTTCGGTTAGCTTTTATTATGTAACATTGTTGGTTTCGTCGTCGATAATGGGGAGTTGACGCGATTAACGCTAGTTCTTACAAACTTGTACGTATAACGCTATTTCCTAAACGCTAAGAAAGAACTTTGATAAAAGAATCTAAAAAATTCCCTGTTTCTCAACTTTTAAGTCAATACTGTGGGATTGGAAGCTTTGGGTTTGAATTTATTAACCCTTTTCACTCGAGAGGTGACTCTCACTCACCATTTAAAAGGGGTCATTGATGCAGCGACTCGAATCGCGTATAATATAATTATTTTATTTAGACTTTTCGTGTATCTTTACATTATACAAGACCTAATATCGAATCTTAAGCTTGGTCATTTTGCTTCGCGCGATATTTTAGGAAGCACTCGTCAAAATCCATTCTCTGTTCCTCGGGATAAGTATTGCAAAAATGTGTCTTTCGAGTGCAAATGGTTAAAAGAGAGTATATCTAAACTAAATGAACTTAAAGTAGAATCAATACGCTAACGCTATCCTTTCATACGTTGTTTTCTACTACGCTCCTAAATCCACACTACTCTCCCATTCACACTGCACTTCAATTCACAGTACTCGCTTTTCCGTCTCCGGACACCCTCATCCCCAATTTCTCTCTCTCTCTCTCTCTCTCTCTCTCTCTCTCTAACTTCCACCGTAAACTTAAAGCTAACCGTAAACTTAGAACTAAAACAGGCACGATTCCGCAGGCCATCACCGTATGTCTCGGTGACAAATTGTCGTCCACCCCTTTACGCGTCGCACCCCATAACATTTACAACAACATAAAAAACGAATTAAAAAAAAAAAAAAAAAAATTGAAATCACAAAACAATCCCTCTACGTAACCAAGATGCAAACAAAAATTTTTAGTCCTCCCGAACATCCACCACGTGCCACGCTGCGAATGTTGTTCTCCAGAGTTCGCCGTGGCTCTCCCGACTTCGAGAAGCGTCCATCTCGATCGTCGCACGACAAAGCACGCTGCCACATCCCACACATTCCTACTACAATACCATAAGCTTGCCAACACCATTGACGGTCGATTCAAAAAGAAGTACGCTCCAGTAGAAATCAAAGGTCGTACACTACAGGCGACAAAAAGGTTGGAGCGGACAAAGAGGTTCCGAGAATAAAACGTAGCAATCCTGCCTCTCGCTCGCGCAGATTTCTCTCCGTCCCCTAGTCTCTTCACCCGTATTTTCCACATCCATTCGTCTTTTTTTCCCTCTCGAAACGCAGGATGCTAGCAACCAAGGGGATCGAGAGTCGCCGATACGACTAATGGTCCCGTTAATATGAAACAACTTCGATTGACCTCAACTCAATTTATATTGTTGCCCAGCGAGACACAGGGCGACCAGGGGGTGAGAACTTTAAGCCCGAAAGGAAATTTGGACGCGAAACAGCGAAACCTGGCTCCGCATCTCCCATTCTCTCTTGGAAGGTACCTCCCTGTGTTTCGTTAGCTCGCGGTTTTGCGAGTTTGTGGTTGTGCGTGCCGGAGAATCGGACCCGATAAACGAAAACGACCAGCGCTTTTATCTGAGCGATTATTAATCGTGACTGCTGGACGTTATTAACCCGAGAGAAGTGCGCAGCTAGGAAGATTCGGTTAATTGCGCGCTCGCGTGCACACCGAGCGTAGTAATTTATGCGATTTTGGGTGGGGCTGCAGGCGTAACGCGAATATTAATTGTACGCGGTATTTATATTTCAGTTAATCTGATTTATCGCGCATTGTGCCCCCGTACGTCTGATTTTTGGGGAGAATTTTCATCGTGTTTCTGCAACAATTTTGTTGGCTGATTTGGGAATGGTTTTGAATGGCAAGGTGTCGTAGAAATATAAAATCTGAAAATTTAATATTTATGGGGATCGTGGTGAATGGAAATTCAAATGTTGCGAATACTGGATCTCTTACTGTTTCATTTTTTTGTCAATGCAGAGTTAATGCTCTGCGGGTTACTTATTTATTTTTATTAATATTTTCTTTGAATTAGTAGATTTTAGCGGTGAACAATTTTTTTTTTATTAGTTTAAAACTCTTATTCTTTTCTTGAAAAGAGAACGTTCTTTGGAAATCATTTTATAGTCGTAGTAATTTCAAAAGTTTTGTTAACAATATTTACACACCCTTTATTGTACCATAACAAAACGAACAAAAAAAAAATTGTCAAAAGAATGGTGTCAAGAAAAAAAATAAAATAAAATACTACACTAACATTCCGAACGACACTGAACGACTACACACGACCAAAACTTATATTAAAGTTACATGCTTACATCGCATCGTACAGAAAACCCCTTTTAAAATACAAATTCATCCCCCGCTTCCGCTACTCCCAAAGTAATTCTTCCAATTTTCCTTCATCCTCCTTCGACTTCCTCTCATCCAGCAAATGAAACTCGCGAAACGAAGGAGCTACTCCATAAAAGAAAAAGAAGAAGAAATAGAGTCTTCAGCGTAGATTTATCGACATTTTCAAGCGTGCTTCGCTATTTTCAATTATGCTCGGTTCCGCGTGTTCGCGAGACGATAATGTAAAATCAGATCCCCGGCGTTGGGACCCTATTCAGTTTACATCCTTGCCTACTTCTCGCTTTTTTTTTTCTTCCCTCAACCCTCTCCCCTTTGCCCTTCGTCCAGCGCGTGGTTTTACGCGACCTCGACGCCAGTCGACGCTATTATCCAGTGTCCATTGTGCGCGATGAAAAGAGATTACGTGTTCAGCACGCGGCCTTCTCGGGTTAGCTCGACGCGGATTAACGACCACGACGACGAGACTCGCGTTAATTATGCACGTCTGCTCGCTCGCTCTGCTAACGACGAGTCCAACGATACCGAGCAACCAACTGTCGCGCGGCTGGTACAGCGGATTTTCAACGGGACCATTCGTTACTCTAACAGTGACGGTTTCGCCGAGACCTAATCCTGGCTTGTGTAAATCAGAATCCCTGATTTTATTAAGGAAATGCTGTATAAGTATGATAGAGAGCAGGGTGGGCTGGTACGAAGGAACGGTCGTTGGTAATATTTCAGAATGGTAAAATAGTGGTAAAAGTTTCTTCTTGGAAATGTTCCTTTTTGAGCATCTAGTTGTATATCCAGTAATTTCATAGATAATTTGTTCCGTGATTTTGGTGTTATTTAAAAATATTTATTTCAGCAGAATTTGTACCGAAGTTAGATAGGAAACTGTGTCGTGTCGTGACTAATTCAAATTCTGCATGAAAAATAAGAACAATACTATGTGATAGAAATATACGATAAATATTAAAAGGATATAGAAAATAGAAAAGTCGACAGTTACTATCAAAGTTATCCCGATTAAAAACACATTTCTGTCAAAGACCAATTCCCAGATGTATACACAAGCACATTATTCTATGAACAACGAATGAACACCTGCAATTTTCTTAAAATCAATTCCTGGCGAACCACCGTACCCAACTTCATTGTACCGACCAAAAAAACCTCGCCTTCCACAATTCCATCGAGGCTCCTCCCAATTCATAAATCTCCCTCGCCATCGTCTCAACCCTTAACTGAAAATAACAAACACTCATCGCCCGTGAACCCTCATCCTAAAGATGAACCTAAAGAAGAACCATCATCCATAACGCTCGATCCAACCGAAAACCACCTACTGTAAGCGATCACCGAGACGGCGAAAGTGTTGACGATCACACGGCGCGAGAAACAAAAAATTCGCGACCTCGAAGAGATCCGTTTCGCTCGCTGGAAGACTCGTTTAGAGCAACGAAGCATGACACGAGGCATAAAAGAGTGGTTGCGGGGGTGGCGAGCGAGGGACGGGGGACAGGGTGACCCGGTGAGGAAAAAGTTAACGTCGCTGCGCGGTATTTGTCACGGTTAATGGGCTGCGTTGTGTCGACGGGAGTTGGCCTCCGTCGTTAACTCGTTACCTCCCGGTAATCCAACGGCGCTATGCGTGCAGGCGCCATCGCGAAGTCGCCCTTTGTCACGGCGCCCTCTTTCGCTTCGTCTGCTCGCTAGCATCGATTAATCACGTTCCATCCCTACCCCACCCACTATTCCACACCCAGCGCTGCTGCACCCTCGCCCCTCTGTCCGCGTTTTCCGCCCCCTCTACATTTTTCGTCTTCTCCTGTGTTCGCCAACCCTTCCCCGTTCACGGTTTTTCCTGCCGGTGTCGCTTTCCTGCGCGCTCTCGCTGTCCCGAAAATGGATTCATCCGAGGAGAACATCGGAGAAAAAATTCCGCCTGACGGTTCGTAGCGTAGGGAGCTGAAAAGATTGCGCTCGGGTCGGCACAGGGGATCGGAGGATCTGTCGCTGTGTCTGTTGTCGCGCGATCGGATTAGTGTATGTGAATAGCAGAATGATACGCTACGGTCCAAAATATGTGTGACAAAGGGTTGTGCGTTGTTTAGTCCGAGCATTGAGAAGGGGAATACAGTGAGAAGTGCAACTATTAGATTTTGAATCGGAGAATGTAGATCTATGTTCAATATTGGATGTAGGTACTTGATATTTTACGAGATATTTAAGAATAAAGATTGAATTAATACGCTAGTCCGGTGAAAGCAAAAAATAGACGGTGTCAAGTCAAGAAGGTTGTTTAATTATTGAGGAACGCGAGAGTTGTAATTTAACGCTGACAAGGGGAACACGTGAAATGTGACTCTCGGATTTTGGCGAAACTTTGCGGATCGATAAAGAAGCGAAAAATGTACATCCATGATAGTTTGTGAGATATTTTTATAATGAAGATTGAGTTAATACGCTGGTCCGGTGGAAGTCAAAATAGACGGTTAATTCAAAAATGTTATTGGTGTACTGGCAATGGTAATAATTAATCCATTCCAAAAAATTCCATCGACTGGTTGCTCTAGAGTCAATGCCCTCTTTCTTACCAAATACCTATTCTAATACTAACAGAATATTTTTCAAAACAATTTTGTGTAAATTTTACTGTTACCGAAGAATGAAATGAAAATAATTATAGCAGACCTTGACACGTAGAGTGGTTGACAGGAATAAATCGAACGATAAAAGGGGTGTATGGTAGAATGGTACAATACACAGGTATGTCTGGATCCGGTAAACAAATCTACCTCGGACCTTACGAGGTGAATCCATCTTCCACATCTTAGTGCTACAGTGATAAATTATTCTACCTAATGGATAAATTATTCCTCGCAACATTCGAGCCGAAGGCTCACTTACGGCTTCCTGTTTACTACTAAACAGTAAATCAATCTTCTACGTTCGAGATTAATTAACCATTCGATGCTGTTTCTCAAAGTGTCAATGAAAAGTCCTCAATCTTTGTTTCAACTTTTTATATTACATTGGTGAAGTCAGAAAGAATCAAAGTTGATACAAACAAAAATTAACTACACCGTAATATATACTATAATACCCCGACAGCATTCTTTATTTACTATTACAATCGAACTCCATTTTTCATTTAAACTTGCAGCATTATAAAAACCTTAGCTATTCATATACTAAAACCAACACACAAATTAATATTGTGGGAATGGTAATTCGGGAATGTATGTTTAGTCTGAAGCGATAGGTGTGCGAACGAAGGGTACGCGAGTCCGAGCGACAGAGATGCGAAAAAAGAGCGTTTGGGACAGCTCGATAGCGGTGAGAACGAAGAGTGTTTGGGGACAGAGCGATAGAAGTGTAAAAGAAAAGTGTTTGGGCCGAGTGATCGAGATTACCGCGTGACCGAAGATTTTCTGAGAATGCCTGAACAGAGTGGAACAGATCGAGGAATGAGAAGAGAGAGAATGTTTGAATACATGGTTAGGGAAAATGCGCGTGCGGGGTGGTCTGGAAGAGAGTCCAGCGAGTGTAAGAGCAGAGCGAGTATTATCCGAGAGTTTAGTGTGAGAATTAACAAAATAACAAAGTCTTTATTTCTAATTTCATCATTGAGAAATTTTACCCGAGCCAACCCAACATTCCTACAATATTAAAAATTAATTCTTCAAAGCGTCCCTATTACAAACCTGACATAATTCCTCCCCAATCCCATCTTCTTCCTTCATACATTTACCCATCCAATCAAATCGTAACAAAATTTCCAGCAAAGAGAAGAACAAGATTACAAAGTACCACCGAAGAATTCGTTAATTGTGGAAGTCTCAAACGATGATAGGATTCTTTCGCGCGACTCTCTCCGGGATTCTTGGGAAAGTATTCCAGGAGTAAACGCTACGCCCGCGAGCGTCACACGGGCATAGCAGTCGCGCGGTCTTCTTTGAGCCTGGCTAATAATCGCATTTTCTAAATAACTTCCGCAACACCGTGTGACAGCGGGCCTGAAGCTAGCCGGTGCAGTTTTTAATTTCAGATAGTAGGGCTGCAAAAGTGGAGGATCACGTAACAGACTTTGAAAGAGGAAACGATGTTTCTAGTATTACACAAACGCTTTTTTTTCTTTCTTCTCTTCCTATATCTTTTAACGGTTAACTGACAGGCAAAGTGTGGATGTATCGTGTGACGAATCTCTTTGACAGCGGAGCACACCTGTGTCGTTCGACCATTTTTTCTTTTTGTTTCTTCTGTTTTTACTTTTCCTTTTTTTTTCTCTCTTTTTTTTTTATTGTATTTTGTTCAACTCCGTAGTGTGACAGAGGCACCTTTGTGCCGACTGCATATAGAATTTTTATCGTTTGAAATGGGTGCTCTACTTTTAGGATGACAGAGAGACGTTCTTGATAAAGGGGTATGTATTGCTTCTGCGGAAGGTGAGAAGGCAAATGTTCTCCGTTTTTGTGGAAATATAACGCGATGTTACGGTGTATCTGTTTGACTCTTGTGTGGTGTTAAAATGAGTGTTACATTTGTATCGAGAACTATATTTAAGTAATAAATATCTGCTATTACAGAGTACGTTGGAGAATGGCCCACTTTGCTTAAAAGGATCGATACATCGTAAAAAAAGCGTATTTGATAAAATATACAGGTAGATTTATAATACTAGCAGTAATATTTATAAAATTTATAATATTTCGTATAATATTAAAAACAGCTGAAAAATAGAACATTTCATAGCCCACACAGGATAAAAAAAATCGAGTAATCTCAGCTGCGAGATCCTCTCACCCGATATTAAATAAAACAAAGTATATTTTTACGCAAGAAATATATTCTTTACATAATGTTAATAAAAAGTCAATCTCATATGCTTTGAATATTTTCATAAGAATAAAAAGTTCATGAAACGTCCAATTTTCGTTCCCCGTCAAATTAAGGAACGAATAATAAACAAGAGTTAAACAAAGATATTTAGCGCTGTGAATTGTATATTCACAGTTCGTAAAATTATCTCGCGTAAAAAGAAAATTTTAATGTATGAAGCATTCGAATGAAACCAAAAGTTGTGCTTTTTCGAGCATCGCAAGATCATGAAAAATTAATTCCCTGCAATTTTATCCCAACAGATGTACACATGGTTAAATACGACGCATTTTTACAATGTACATCTATACAAAATCTTAAATAGAGATTTCTAACCTGAATGTTTAAAATCTGCTAGCAGATAAAACAAACGCGACGCGTGGTTAAGGAAAATAAAGGGAAACGAGTAGTTTCAGGTCTTCTTTACAGCAACATTTGCAATGAAAATTTCATATGACGTCTTCCGTAAAACCACGCGACCAATGTGGAAGGCACTTTTCGGAAATTATAGCCCACCGCGTCAAAAGCATGTTTCAAGTTGTACACTGAGGCCACCGAGGGCTTGACTCCGGGAACAAGTTTATTGCATGTCAGAGCGGTGGATTCCAAGAATGTGCAACAAAACGTGGAATTCTCCGTGGAATATGTAACGCTGAGAGCTGTACAGGTTTAACCGTGGTGCGGGGAAATTTTTTTTTTTTAACCTTTACGCGCTGCGATTTTTTACGCCAGGGAATTTAGAAACTTTTATAATTATATTTATAGAATTTTAGTTATTATAGAATATGTGAAATGTTACCAACTATGCTAGATATCACATTTTTTTATTATCCACCCTGAAACCTTTAATATAAGTTCCATTACAAAATTCCAATTTGTTCCACGCTTTTCATATTTCTTTCGAACAAAAACTCCTACAAATAAATTACCCTATATAACCGACTTACAGATCACACTCTACACAAAACCATTTCTCTGCCTAATTTCTATTTTATTATTTATCTTAACTTCGTCGAAAATTTTTACANTAACCTTTACGCGCTGCGATTTTTTACGCCAGGGAATTTAGAAACTTTTATAATTATATTTATAGAATTTTAGTTATTATAGAATATGTGAAATGTTACCAACTATGCTAGATATCACATTTTTTTATTATCCACCCTGAAACCTTTAATATAAGTTCCATTACAAAATTCCAATTTGTTCCACGCTTTTCATATTTCTTTCGAACAAAAACTCCTACAAATAAATTACCCTATATAACCGACTTACAGATCACACTCTACACAAAACCATTTCTCTGCCTAATTTCTATTTTATTATTTACCTTAACTTCGTCGAAAATTTTTACAAAAAAAAGGCCACCATGTACAAGCAATTGATAATGCGCGCTTTACATAAAAATACTTTCCCCTCCTAATTTCTATTTTATAATTTACCCTGATCTTATCCAGAAATTTTTGTCACAATTTACTCTACAACTTTTAATATAAGTTCCATTACAAAATTCCAACCTGTTCCACAATTTTCACATTTTTTCTAACCATAAACTCCTACAAGCAAACTATTTCATAAAGTCAGTTTCCCACCCTAATTCCTACTTTATCATTTACCCTTACATCCTCAAAAATTTTCGTCACAATTTACCCTGAAACCCTCAATCAGAGTTCCATTACAAAATTTCAATTTGTTCCACAATTTTCACATTTCCTGCAACCATAAACTTCTACAAGCAAACAATTTTATAAAGTCACTTTTCCATCCTAATTCCTACTTTATCACTTATCCTAACATCCTCCAAAAAATTTTTTCACAATTTACCCCGAAACCTTCAATCAGCCTTTCATCACAGATTTCCAATCTGTTCCATACGCCTCACGTTTCCTCCAACCATAAACTCCTACAAATAAACTACCCTGTACAATCAACTCGCAAAGCACACCCTACACAAAACCGGTTCCCCATCCACGTTCCTTGCCTATTCCGCAACGTTAACAAAACCGGACACACATTACCCTCGCTCTCCCTTTGACGCACAGAACTAAACGGCGCAACCGTTTCGCTAAAATCCACGCTGCACGCACGTAAACCGGGCAACAGGGTCGCCGAAGCTCACCGGAACACGCTTCCTGGAACCATAGCGCGATCTCCAGCAACAGAAACATCTCGTCGAGGCGCGTCAGCAACTGGTCGTGAATTTCATCAGAACATTACAGTCCTTTGGACCGGCGATTCGAATTTCGAAACGCTTGCGTGGCCATTTTATCCGACCGCCGAGATACGCCGGGCTTAATTTACTCGTTGCCACTGGTAAAGTAAGCCAGAGGGTGAGGCTGTCCCATTGTCGTGGCTGAAAAGAGCAACAGAGAAAGAAGCAACGCGAAACAGGGGAATGGGAGGGTGGAAAAAAGAAGATTCCACGTAAAACGGTTTACAAATCCGGAATTACTTCCAGCGGGTATCTATTCCAGCAGGAGGATTTAGTTTCTGTCGTAGGCGGTAAAGCAGTGGGCAACAACGAGAACGATGGGATCCGGGGGGATGAGGGCGAAGAGAAAGGGGCGACCGAGGGGTGGATTCGAGGGAAACGAAGGGACAGAGAGACGGTGAATCGCGAGAAAAGGAGAAGAATAGGCGGGGCACGGGATTTAATTGCAGAATCCCCAGTAGTACTGTCTCCCTTTTCGTCTCTCTTTTCGTCCCCCATCTTTTGCCTCTTCCTCTCCATCCCTCTGCGCTTTTATCTTCATTACCTATCAACTTAGCTGGCTCGCTAAGAGCGGACCGGATCCTCTTCCTAGGCGGAATTGGCGAATATTTCCAACCGAATATATCCTCTCTCTTCTCGTAAGAGCCGAGCTCGAAGCAGGGAGCACACCGAGAGAGGTGGATCGTGATTTGACCTAAGCTTAACTCGATAAACCCTTCGAGAGCTTTGAACCGGCCGGTAAATTCCGCGGTTGCGTTTATCAGCGTTACGGGCTGCATGAAAGAAAGGGGAAAGCGCGGCCGGAGAGGCGTCGATCGATAGCTTCGGAGTTGGTGGAACTTTTTTCCGCGTTTCTTTTCCTTTTTTCTGCTTCGTTTCGGTTTTTTTATATTTTTTTCTTTCTTTCTTTTTCCTTTTTTTTTTGGCGCGGATTTCTTCGTTCTCTTTTTTTCTATTGCGACGAGATGGAACCATGGAGGAACTTTTGGTTCATTACAGCCATAATTCGTCTCCGCTTTATGAAACTCATATCGCGCGATTTATTACCGCCGCGAGAAACGCAATGAGTTATGCCGCCATGCGGCGAGCAATAACGGTGCATTTTTGTCTTGGAGCAGTATGGATGACTGGGATTTGTGGAAATTTGTCGGTCTATGGTCGAATGATTGGAAGATTTTTATTTTGCTCGTTTCACGGATTGATCGATTAAGTTTCGTTCTTTTACTTTTCTTTACTTGATTCAAACAAATAATAGGGAGGATGGGATAATTGCAAACGCGGGATGAATCCGAACGACACCATATTTCCATGCTTCCGTTCTCCATCTCCCGTTTGACAACGCGTATACGATACCCTCTTCTACGCTTAATATTATCGCGTTGTTCGATTTAGTAGGTTACGTACGCTCTTCAATATGAGACCAGTTAAAATATTTCATAGGATTTGATCTAATTTTTGTTTGTTGGGTAACTCGATGAAATTTCCTGGTTAGTGTTTGTAATCGTATTGAGTATACGATTTGGAAGTGTGAATTTAACGAATATAAATATACTTCATGATATATTTTATGCCAAAGACTACAGAAGAGCTGTTTGCAGTTGCCCCAACGAGGTCGAAGTAAATCTGACCAGGAAAGGTTTCGTCTTTTATTCAAATTTTAGTTTTATCATTATTATCTTTTAAGAAAACGTGACTGAAGTCGAAGGTTACTAACCGAAGTTTGAAATGCGATAAAAATTGATTTCATAATTATGCAGTTTCATTGATTTTTAATCGATCTCCCTTAGGTGTTCGCAATTATCTCAACGAGGTCGGAATAAATCCGAACAGAATTTAAGGTTTTGTTTTTATTCAAATTTTAGTTTTATCATTATCTTTTAAGAAAACGTGACTGAACTCGAAGATTACTAACCGAAGGTTGAAATGCGATAAAAGTTGATTTCACAATTATATAATTTTATTGGTTTTTAATCAATTAACCTTACGCGTACGCAACTACCCCATCTTTCGCTAATTATACAAGATATCGGATAAAAATGTTTATTGGCGATAAAAATGAATTTAAATAAATTTTTATCAATTTCAATAGACCGTGCAATCTTCCTAATATCAAAACGTAAATAGTACTATAACTCATTTTGCAAAAAAGAAAAAGAATGGTTAAAATAAGATTAAAGGGTAGAATTGGGTCATAGGTCTCAAAGAACCTAGTAAAGCATACGATCGCTCCCTTCGTTCCTCCAACTAATTCCAGGCGAAATTTTCCAAGTCGTTACTCTCGATTCCAAGACTCTGCACGTATGTTGCTCCACAGCATACCGGAACTTGCAGTTTACCCAAAACTTTGCGACTACCTGCGCGCTTCGCGTTCCGTGTAACGCGCAACTTTGTCTTGGAAAATACGACTTCCTCGAATTATCGTTAATAAGAAAGTCTTCTGTTGCCGTTGCCCCGTGCCAACCAAGGTAAATTCTATTAAGCGCCATTCTCGCGTCTCTTGCTGCAGAGATTGTCCGATTATCGGCTTAATCCGTGGCAGATGCTTTCTGCTGTGTCTTGGGAACATGTGGTTACGTTAAACGCGAAATTTTAACGAGATTTCGGGTAGTAAAATTAGTCTACATGTCGCTTTCTCTTAATTTTTCCATATAAATCACAGATGTTCCCGTGTTTAGCACCAATATCACGAAACAATATCCACACCTTTTACGTTTAACACGATCCTCGTTAACGGGGGTTTCTAAATAGTTTTTTTTCTATTTTACATGTTACTATGCGCAAAATTTTAAATGTAATTTATATTATATATAATCAACATTGTGAAACAATATCTATACTTTACATATTTAACCCAATACTCGGTTCCACAGGTTTCGAAGTAATTCTTTTTTTTGTTTTGCATTTTAGTATGGGTAAAATTTTTAACATAATTTATATTATGTATAATCAACATCGTGAAACAACAACCATACCTTACACATTTAACCCAATCCTCGCTTGCAGAGGTTTCGAAGTAATTCTTTTTTCTGTTTTACATTTTCGTATGCCCAAAAATTTTAAATATAATTTATATTATACACATACGATTTTTCGAGAATTATCAGCACGAGAATAAGAATTAAGCCAATTTATTTGTTTTATGCTATTAATTACTCTATAAGTTTATTACAAGAAACGTAATACAATAGATACTAAAAGGGACGCGTATGATTCAAAATATTAAAAAAAAAACTACCCGACCGTCGACAGACGACGTAGCCAGACGAACAAAAACTGCGTGGAATTAAATGCGATACAACAGCCACCGAAGAAAACCAGAAAGATACGAGCCGCGATATTGAACATTTTATTTCGAGATATTAATACTGGCCGGTCTCTCCTGATGGTCGAACGATCCCGGACATACCCTATTTAAATTCCTCGGAATGTTCTCCGTCTTCGTCGATTCAATATTTCACTGAACAGCAACATCCGTTATAATTCCCTTTCAAACAGTCCCGCGTTACTTCAATCAAATCCTCCTGCTGTATAATTGAAAGACGCTTTCGATTCGCCAGCGTTCGGTGTCTCGTGAAATCAAATGAATCGTTCGTGTTCTCCGAGCTCCTTTCGGAAATTAATTGCTTGTCGACACTCCCGCTAATTTGCAGCGAACTTCACCGGGAAAAGCGCGGACTTACAAACGAGCAGAGGCGTTCATCGCGTGGGTAGGGGTGAATTAAATTAGCATGCCAGTCGGAGAACAACACGGACCAGGGTAAATGGGTGGGGGAGCGCGAAAATTTTGAACTCCGCGGAATTCGTTCCAAGCAGCTGTCCATTCTGATTCCAATTGATTTTATCGCGATACTAGACACGAGACTGCGACGTTAAGTCGTTCCAGATACAATAATCTTGTTAACAAATCACGTGCACAACTTTTTAACGCCCGATGCTCCGTGTAGTTGCATTCATTGTCTCGCTGTTCTACGAGCCTTGCGAATTTCGGGTTGTGAAATTGTGCTCGTTGAATGCGTTATTCCGTATCGAATTGGCGGAATCAAAACGATAAATTATGGTTGACGTATACCGCATTGTGAAATTCGTCATTGTTGTGCGAGAGAGTTTGTACGTATGCTTTGTTGTAAAGTTGAACGATGTGGTTTTTTTGTTTTGCGTATAAATGAGAATTTTTGTGCGTACTTTGAGTATTTTTTTTTTTTTTCAGATTTTTGTAAATTGGTACGCGATTGATAGAAGTATTGATTGCAATATAAATGTAGAGAATATTTGATAAATTCTATAAAATTATTTGTATCTATGTATAATAGATAAAAATATATGTTTTATTAAAATGTACTTCAAATGGCTAATTAACGAGCACATTGTATCTGCAAATGAAACATCAGTCACTTTTTATAGCAATTAGTGAACATTTTTAAATTGTGTTAATAGGAATAACGTAATGTGTGCTGCATGAAAAAGATATTGGAACATTTTTAGCAAAGCCTAGAAAGGTACCGACACACGCAGAATTAAAAGTTTTAATTTCAAAAGTCAAACGACCAAACAATTTCCACGGAACAGTCGTTGGACTAGTTATTTAATTACGCGTAATTATGCTTCGGTTGCGCGTACAACGTGTACAACGACTTAACTTTCGCATTGCTCGAGTTCTTTTTTTTTTTTCTTTTAAATTCTATGTACGATTTTAAACAAAAAGTTGCAGCAGGAATTCGCACAGTTGGGTCAGTCATTACCGGTGTAATGGAACTCGAACAATGCTGAGCGCGACAGACTGGTTGAAAAATTGGAAAAGATTGAAAAGGAAGCTGGCAAAAAATATGGCGCGTGAGAAAACAAATGGCTTCCCCACGACGCGTCGGATGGAGCTAAGAAAAATCAATGACACCGCCAAAATCTGGCGTTGAAACTGAAGATATTTATGCGACTTCTTTGTGGCGTTCTGAAGATATAAATCGTTTTCTTCTCGTTAAACACTGTTCCACTTTCTTTCCAAATGTTTCACGCTAAGAAGTATTTGCAGCGTTTCTATTATCTGTAACACTATCTTGTGACGCAGCCAAGAATAAATTGCAAAAAAATTTCTTTAAAAAACATTGTTTAAAAAACATAAAAATTAGCGAGATGAACGCAACTTCTTGCAAATATTGATTAGAGACTTTTTATAGCAATCGTACCATCTACGTGTATTTCTGTGGTAAAACGATGGAAATAAATTAATTAATTTTATTCCTATACATTTTCGTTACTTTTTTCACATTGCCGTTTCTTTATTTAGATTTCTGATTCATTTGTTGTATTTGAAACTCGTGAAATTTTTTAAGTATTGTTTGCAGCATAGTTTTTCGGTAGATTTTTAAACATCAAATATTCGAACATTACGTTTCAAAGTTGGAATTAATTATTATACATTTCGATTCATAAAAAATGATTGCTGCAGAAATCGTACGACCCACGCAGAATTGCGAAATTTATAACAAGCATAACTCTTCGTAATTAGAGTTTTATTTCTCTGCGAGAGAAAAAAAATACAATTAATTACAGCATCTCGCTTTGGTTTGAAAACTGGGAACCAACGATTTATTATTATTTTAATAAGAGGCAAAAGTAATTGGGTAAATAAATTAAGATCTCTCTATAGACATCTAAGCATGCAATTTCGATGTCACGAAATAAACGATCTGTCTTTCTCGCTAAAACACCACTTTTTATCATAACGTACGTATGCTAAAGCAATTGTAAAGAAACAAAAATCTATACACTGGTTCTTGTCGCTATCTATTAAGAAACACAGATTCGTGCAGATTTATTATCTGCTCCGTCTCACAAATCCACGTGATTACGACTAAGAACAAGCGAAAACAGTGGCGCGAAAGCAAGAGACATTTAAATGCAACGGAAGAATGCAAAGCGGCGGAAATGAGATGCATTAACTCCGGTAAACAGTGGAAATTTATTTACGCTTTATCGACAGTCCGATATAAATGAGACCATTGAACGCTGCTGCTGCAACCATTTTATCCGGCTGAAGTTCTTTGCTCCTTGTATTTATTTCTTTTTCTTTACCGGCAGGTCACAAATTATCGGGGAACGATTTAATTGCAACGCGCGACTCGCGATACAGCAATGCGGCATTTATCGGACGATCTTAATGGACCCGTTTCGAATATTTCGGACAATTCTTCCGCTTGCTTTCTTTTGGGTCTCACAATCGGCACAGATTCGATGTAGCATTGATTTTAAATGAATCAAGAAGTTTCCTCATTTTATTCTATTTTTCTATTCTTGTTGCAACGTAACAGGGAGTTCTTTGTCTCAATTTTGGGGAATTTTATAATCGGTTAGTTGACTTGTTTCAATATTGAATATTCGATGTAAAACTTTCAAGCGTTTAGGTATTTATTATTTTGAGATAAACGGACATATAAATTCAGGAGTAAAATTTTGTCACAAGATCGGAGTAGATTCATTTTTAATCACCTTTTTGGTAGCTAAATATTTATTTAATTTTTTATTACGCATAGAGAGAAAAGAAGAGCACACAAATTCTAATCAATGACGAACTAATAACCTGTGAAAACATTTTACATTCGCCATAAAGTTTAGTTTCAACACTACAACTGCCGACAATTAAAACATATCTACTTTATACCGAAGAAATCAAAATGAAAAGTGTATAAAAAAAGAAAAAATGTATAAATTAAGGGAGAGAAAGCTTTATTTATATTTCTAACAGAAAATACGAGAAATGTTTCTAATAGCACCAGAGTTAATTTATGAAATTAAAAGTTTTATAAAAAAAGATTTTACAAAGAAATTTATAAAAGAATCACGA
>SMSQ01026294.1:0-64466 GCA_019453375.1 Ctenoplectra terminalis | reverse complement strand
TTCTTACATTTTTTCTTACACAATTTGATTGTCTCGATAAATGTGATTACCATCGAGCAAATATAACGAGAATAATTTACGTTGTACGTTCCTGAAGGCATCTCGAATATTCCAGGAAAATCCGCGATTATCTTTTGTTTAAACTAGCTTTTTGTCTGATCGTTTATCCCGACCCACTTTTCTCGTAGACGCGCTTCGAGCAATTGACATATCGCTATGATTTGTATCGACAACTTAATTCACTCGTTTTTGTAACTATATTTATTCCACGCCAGATATAATAGCGGAAACGGAATTTAAAATAATATGGACGAACGAATTAATCAAAATCACCACTAAAGATTAATCTGCCATTGTTTCCAACATTTGAAATCATTTGAAATCATTTAAAATCATTTATCTTTTAAAGTAAGAAAATTGCAAATAATTATGCTTATCAGTAAATATAATACATAAATTTACAAATTTTAATAATTACAAACACACAGCTTCACTTGCTGATAAAAGTAAGCATTTTTCTAAATTTGTTCACGAGTCTTCTTAACCTCTTTAAATTTTCCTGCTCGAATTTTTCTACACAATAGTAAATCAGCAATTCCAACATATCATTGCACTACACTGGGTGATTTATATATTACAAAACTTCAGTTTTTGTAAAATATACGCAAGACTGTAGGAACGGTGTATGACTGTACGTACCTCCGAAGCGAACTTGAAGCGAAGCACCAAAGTATCGTCTGCACCTGACAGGTGTATTTCGAGTATAAAGCGGTAAAAATAAAAATTCGCGTACAACTAGAAATCTCTGAGGGTCCAACCTAATTCTGTCAGGGTCTTTACCGGATATTTAATCTGACCAATGAAAATTCCACGATTAATCGTGCTCTACGACAACCGTATTTTCAACGTTCTCAAAAACGATGGCGTTTCAAGCGATCAAAGACACCAGGCCAGTAGCCAGCCCGCTAAGAAAATAAACGTTCGCTGCAAGGAGTGTTTGCTTGCACTCACAAAGTGCCATCATTAACAGAGACCGCGTACAGTTGGGTAAATACGCTCAAGAAAGCACAAACAAACGTTCTCATGCGAACCATCGTGCCCGAATAATTTTGCGTGTCCGTACAACGCGAGTGTTTTTGCGTTTAACCAACAGAGAATTCAATCATACGCCTCAAATATGCCCGAAGCGTTGGAGGAATGAAAGAGAACGTTATCTCAGATGCGTTTGGAACTTATGAAGAAAGACTTTTAGAAATCGACCAGTGTTCCATCGTTTTCCATCGTCCTTACAACGTTTCGCTTTCAGGGTAATGTAAGGGCGACAATGGTACCTTACGTAATTGAAATTTTCTGTCACGTTAACACTAAAACTACGAAAATACCCAAAACGACCAATTCCTAATTCCTGTAAAAAATTTTTACAAATATACCACCGGTGTCTTTTCAAATATTTTCTGTGATTGTTTGTTAAAAATATAGACAATGGCTCGTCTCCCTTGTATTCTAGTTTTTCATGTATCGTTCATTCAGATTTTTTTTCGATATGAATAAGTGTACTTTAATCCTTGGTAATTTTAGTGTTAAGCGAGAATAACCTAAATTATTTTTCCAAACACTGTCTTTCGAAATCAGATATTTATTTCTAAGATAGTATTTTTAAGACACACTTTTATTGAAAAGTCGTCTGGACGGAATAATTATTCCGTTCGCTCACAAAATGGCCGCGATACGGGTGGACGCCGCTTTCTAAGCGAGACGTAGGACGGTTCGGTAAAAAATGTCTTTGCATTGCTATAAGTATTCCTGATTCAATATGTACTTCGATGATCTGTTTATTGAATGCTGGATGCTGAATCCTAGTATTCACTGCTGTGCTTTAAAGACTAAAAACGCTCCTGGTACACCGATCAATACAGCTTTCGTTAATATGACGGATAAATATTAAAATTTAGTTACATTATATAATGAATTATGATCTAACACGTGTAAATGAAAATAAAAATAATTCTCTGCTATAGAAAATATCCACCTATGATTTTAGAAAATTATTATTCACTTCTGAGGGCGAATACGTACGCCTTTCGCAGCGAAAGGGTTAAATTATTAAAGCGTATCTAAACTGTCTAACTTGAGAATAAATCGTGCCTATTATTAAATAACTAGCATCCAATGCATCAGTTCTATTTTGTATAAATCATTGATTAAGCGGCGTTGAAACCTGCTCGGCCCGTCGAAACGAACTCTTATTAACGAACGACAGGCTTCCTGTGACGAGAATATGTTTACGGGCTGCGTCGTGCCACGGATATATTCTCCGCAAAACAAACAACTGCGATTACGCGCTTATCAACCGCCCGCACGCAGGTTAATGCACGGCCGTTATAATATGCGGCTGGCGTGAACCCAATTACCCCACCGGATATCTGTAATAATAGTAAAACTCGAGAGCCCCCCCCGTGTCGTCGAAAATAGGCCCACCAGTCGATAGCGGAGGTGCGAAACTGACGAGGACGCGTGATTAGAACGCGTTCATAAAGAGATTCCAGGAATTTAAGTGTGATTGGGTTGATAATAAGCGCGCGGGAATTTGAATGTTTGGATTACTGGTTTGGAACAGTTCGATATTGAGTTGGACCGTTTCTTTTTGGTGTGTTTGGTGTTAGGTTTGAATATTTGATTCTATTTTTGTAAATGATACTTACGTCGGTTTTGTTGACGACATTCAGAGACTCGATTATTTATTGTATATTTATATTGAAAAATTGATTTTATGAACGTAGAATTTTTTTTACTCGCTACTGTAAATGTATACATAAAGTTTTTTGCTTTTTTTTTAAGCAAGTATTAAGTAAAAATAGCGAAACATTTTGTTACCTGAATCTTAGATTAGAAATAAAGTACGGAATTATGAATTAGCGAAAAAGCTTCGTTATAAAGAGATAACAAAGAATATTACGGAGTTGNGAGACTCGATTATTTATTGTATATTTATATTGAAAAATTGATTTTATGAACGTAGAATTTTTTTTACTCGCTACTGTAAATGTATACATAAAGTTTTTTGCTTTTTTTTTAAGCAAGTATTAAGTAAAAATAGCGAAACATTTTGTTACCTGAATCTTAGATTAGAAATAAAGTACAGAATTATGAATTAGCGAAAAAGCTTCGTTATAAAGAGATAACAAAGAATATTACGGAGTTGACACACGCCGATTTTTATGAAATTTTGATACGATATAGATCTCAAAAAAATATTACACACAAATTTTTTTATATCGGTCCTCGAAGTAGGAGGTGGAACCTATTTGATAGTGTATCTCGAAAACTATTGCGGACAGAAAGAAGGTTTAAGTGTAGAATTTGTCTATTATTTAATGTCAAATACAACTGTGTAAGAAGTTTTTAAAAAAATTAATTCATTTAAAAACTTTTGTACCCTACTTTGTGGGCTGATATCAGCCCCGTAAGTGAACTGTGGCCGATATAAAAAAAATACGTGTCTAATATTTTTTTGAGATCTATATCGTGTAAAAATTCCCTCAAAATCAGTGTGTGTCAACTCCGTAACATTCCAACACAAAAATACAAATTGTAAAACCGCGGGAAAAAAGGTTTCAGGAAATATTTCCCATTTACGTTCACGTTTATAGGATATTACCCTGCCATTACTAAATACACTTTAGGGGAAACTGAGAGCCTCGGCCCGATAAAAGCATGTATATCAATTACGTGCACCCTAAAAGTTGGACCCTAAGATTGCGTGTCTGCTCAGGATGACCTGAGTAACGATGGGAGTGACAAATAGCGAGGGTTGCAATGGCATCGTTACTACCTATGAACTACTTATCAGTGTTTATTTCCTGAGATAAGATCCAAAGAAAACGTCGCCCCTTTTTACAGCTTCTTCAAACTTAGAAAAAGTAACAATCCTGCCTTTGGTTAACGCCAGCTCGAACTTACCACAAAAATTTTCACCAGCCACAAAACAATATTATCTCTCTAATCAACGCAGAGTTAGAATCCTACAATTTATATTGCATAACCTGGCAATTGGAAAGCTCTAATTGCGAACTTGCAGAATTCATTATAACAGAAATGAAAAGCTGAGAATTATTTAAATACAGTTGCGTCTGTATTTAAACGCAAATTGGTTTTCCCGTATATGCAGTCAGCGGAGAATACGAAGACTACGGAGAACGTACTCGATAAATTTAATTCTATACATTTCTCCAATCAAATATGCAAACTGACTGTGAATATTATTACGTGCGTATATTTGAGGAAAATAAATTTCAATTTAACCGAGGAATTTAAATCGTAATCTGTGCGTCTGTAAGTTATTCAACCAACTCGAATCTCGATACGATGCATAGTGCTTTGTACAAATATCACGTCTCAATTTCATAGTAGAAAACTAGAGAAATATGACAACAAAACGTGACACTAGAAAAATAAAATCACGACACACAGAGACACGTTACGCGATTTTCACGAAACACTTTTGCTCCTCCACCGCGAATTAAATTATCCTGTCAAAATTTCCGCCATCCCTTTCCCTGTAATCCCCCATTTACCCGATACCAAAAGCGTCCGAACCATCTAGGGGGATGCGCCCGCAGCGTGCAACCCTCGGAAACGATATTAACCGGAAGAACACGCGACTCGATTCCAAACCGTTCGCTAATGAACGCGTATTTCATCGTGCATTAATAATCGTGCGTGGCCGGCCGATATTTACGAGCCGAGGGTCCGCGCGGCTAATCTACGCGTAGCTTCGCGTAATTAAGTCCGCCTGCCGCGCGCGGAAATCTCTGCAGAGCGAGCGTTGCGGCGCCGGCCGCCGGTTCCATCGATGACACCACACTTTTGTTCGACCTCGTTTCACGCGATCCGAAACCGCGTTTACAGTAATCACGGCTGCGATTTCGCGCGAAACCAACCGGCTAACGAGACAGTTCCTTTGAACCGCGAAGAAGTTGCGGAACGACGGAGAACAATGGATCGACACGGTTTGGACCATGAAATTGGGTCGTCGTGGTTGCTACGATTTAGGATGCAGTAAACGCGTTCTTGTTCGATGGCGGAAGTGAAAAGGGGGTTGAGATTTTTTATGCGATCGCGTATCGTTGTGAGTCTACGGATTTTTGTGCACTTGTGGAAAATTTGAAGACAAAATGAACACAGAATGTGCAAAATATACTACGCGTTGGGGAAAGGATGACGAGCGGAATGGCACTATGGAGATTGCACAGAGTTATAATTAGTAATTAAATATTGTCAAGTTGCTTTCTTATGAATGATAAAAACGGTTAAAATTATAGCGAGTAGTATCTTGTAACATTCCTCCATATAAAACACGTTTTTTATTTATGAAGGTTTTATACGTGTTGAATAAACTTCTATAAGATACACCGAATGAGATTAAAAATTACTAAAATAAGATAAGACTCGCGTGATAAATACATTAATAGTTTTTTAAAACCAAGATAAATGTGTTACTATAAAAAAACAAAAGTAAATAGATAAATAAATATACTCGTACATCCGAACCACTTAAAAGAACGAGCAAATCGTATCTCAATTTTGTCCCGAAAATTTAATCGTGTCTCGAGCAATATTTAAACGTGTTTCCAACAATGTTTAAACAGCACTTCTCCACGTTTCCCAAATTTAACACGTTCCAAACGCAACGCTCTACCAAACCAAATATTTCAAATACATTTCCCAACCGACTTCCATCGTTCCTCAATCCTACGAGCCATTTGACAAAGAACTTAACTCTGTTTGTCCCCTACCCATCCATGCATTTTCCGATACGTAACATCACCGGTACAAGGTTCGTTACGCTAACTCGAGATTGAGAAGCATTCGAACGAGCTTTCCATTAATTCGAAGCAGCGTGGAGACCTCTTCTCTTCCCCTAGTCTCTTCTCTGCATAGTTTAAACAGTCGAATAGAGTCCCCTGCAAAACGTCGTATTGCGAGAGTGAACACTAGACCTACCGGCGATCAAAGTAGACTTATTTGTATCAAAGAAATCCAAATGATAGGTATTTGTNAATCAACAAGTTTCGCTTTGAAAAAGTAATTAAAGAGACGAACGGGGTGTTTTTCATCAAACCGGTATATCCGCGTCAGAGTCGAGCACGAAACCGCGGCAAAATCCCGCGAAATCTGGCCAAAATATTCCCGTAGTCGGACGTTCGAGCGGCCTACCTGATAATCCGGAGATTAATAACGCGGCGGTTCCCGCGGTTTGTTTGCGTCCGCGAAGATGAAAAGCCCTCGCTGCGAGTGGCAGCCGACCGCGAGAGCGCAACGGCTCGCGCGGAAACGAACTGTTCTCCAGAGAACCGACGGTACGCGAAACCGCTTTCGAGATGAAAAATCATCGGTCGCGGTTCAGGGGCGAACCGAATTTTTGCCCGCTGAAACGAATAAATCTGTGATATGTCTCTGTGAAAGTGGTAAAAGGAATTTCTCGTATATATTAAACGAACTTAATTCGATATTAAAATGGTAAGTTATCCAATCATTTTCTTCTAATAGTGAAAAATTTAGAAAGTTAACTTTTTGGTACGACTATTTGTTGTAAACAAATGACGGTCGGCAACAAAGTTTAAACAGTCGAATAGAGTTCCCTGCAAAACGTCGTATTGCGAGGGTGAACACTAGACCTCAACACTAGACCGATCAAAGTAGACTTATTTGTATCAAAGAAATCCAAATGATAGGTATTTGGAAAAGTATCTATAATAAGGATAACGATTCTTTGTACATATTTTTTACAAAGAGTCATAGAAAATCCCCCNGGAAAAGTATCTATAATAAGGATAACGATTCTTTGTACATATTTTTTAAAAAGAGTCATAGAAAATCCCCAAAAATACATCGTTGTAGATTTATAAAATTTCTACAAGAAATTACGAACCAGTCATTTCGACTGATAGTTCTAGTGTTAATACCTATTTAGTTTCAAAATTAATTCTTATGTGGGTACCCATTTCTATATTTCTTGCTCTAAACTAATGCTCCACTCTCGATTCATATGGTACGCGTATAAAATGCGTCGAGCACTTCGCCTTTCCCGAGCATCAAGACGCACGGCGGAAGAAAGAAGGCGTTGCTTCTGAAAATCGACCGAAAAGATTTTCCCAAGCCCGCGTTAGATCGACGGAGAAGTTTGATTCACCTTAATTGGAAGCAAGTTCTACCGCGCACTTAGAGCGGACACGCGAGCAGTAATTAAAGTTCGAATCGCGGTGTCGAATCGCGGTCGCGGGTCTGACAAGAGAGCGAAACGACGGAAGCGAGAGGGGACAAGGGAAGAGGTTGAGGTTCCGTCTCAGTTTTAGCACTCGCAAGTGCGAATCGAGAGCTCATCGCTTTTAATGAATCCGCCAATCGTGGGAAACGCGAACGCCTCGAGAGATCTGAATTCAGCTACCACACAGCTTTTGACGCCCGACGAGCCGTATCGGCTTCGCCGGTGAACGCGTTTCAGGCTTCTTCGCCGATGCGTTTAAGTTTAAGCAAAGTGCCGCGTGATCCGCGGAAACGTCGAGGAGACACGCGGTGAGAAATTGCCTCGCGAGATTAATTTTTAACGAGCAGCGGAAACGCTTTGAATGCGTATTTCTTATTGGGTTTACGAGGTAGTTATTAAATTTTTAGGAAGATTGCAACGGATGCTTGGGATGGATAAGCGTTTGGTATAGAGTGGACGAGATTTAAGATCTAATAGGAAATCTTTCTGTACACATTGTGTATATGCAGGGTGTTTCAGTGGAAGCAAGCCACCTAGATACTTGCTTCGTTTTTTGTAATATAATCCAATTTTAATACATTCTTCGCATTTAAAATGATTCGACAGTCGTATCGAGGTTATGAGTGAAACGTATTCGAGTGTATTTTCTCATCCCCAGCGAATGTCATCTCGCGAGACTCTCACTCACCACTTGGGTTAATGCAGCAACTCAAATGGAGATTGATAAGTGGGAATAATTGCTTTATCAACATATATTCTTCCACGTTACATTTTAGATACTCGAATCTATGTTCACTTCATGATACAGGGTCGGATTTAAAATTATTATTTTAAATTTGGTCTGTTTTTGGTGGTTATAGATACTGATAATGAGCCAAACGATCAAATTAGGAGGAGCGGGGACGAGTTTGATTTTGCGTTGCTTAGAAATCAAATTCATAATGTTATAAATGAGTAGTCGAGTAATTGGTCCGAGAAGAACCAAAAAGATATTTTTGCGACACTTGTCCTGAGAAACCGAAAATGTATCTCGGTGAGTGCTTCCTAAAATATCGTACGAAGCTTAAGATTCAATATTAGGTCTTGTATGGTGTAAAAATACGCGAAATATTAAAATAAAATAGTTATATTCGATGTCACCATTGGAACTGCTGCGTTAATCCAAATGGCGACCAAAAATCGTCTCTCGAGTGCAAAAAACTAAAGTTTTGTTAATTTCTTCCCGCCTCGTTCGACAGCCTTTCTTACAATATTATACATTAAATTTTAATTTATTGAAATTCTCTCGCAATAACTTCAATTTCGAATGGAATAACACGATAAATCTTGCACATGGAAACGAGGTTAACGCAACTTACTTATCAAACATTTCATAATAGCTTCTCGACAAAACGCGAGTAGATACTGTTTCAGCGCTGCGAACAAGCCGAATTGAAAGCTTCGCGAAATTCGAACAGGCTTTGAATACTTAAGTGACCGGTCACCAAGAGTCGGTCGTGTTTATTGGCAGCGGATCGATGTTTGCGCATCCACCAAATGAAACCGTCGATGTCGTTCGCTGTCGTTTACCCAGCAAAAACAACACCACCGCGTCTCTGAACCGCATTCAACGGTGCCTCAAATTTCGACGTTCATTTCTGTTTGCCCTGCTGCTTCAACGACCTCACGGTTCGACCGCACTTTCGCCGGTTGTACGGTCGAACAATTTTTCAACGATCTTACTGTAACTTTCAAATATTTGATGTACACAACAATTAAAAATCGATATTTACACGGCAATTATTATTTTCGTTCGACATCGTTTGCATATCAAATTTCGAACAATTGCTTCGAGTTTCTTTTTAGTAGAATATTTTATTATTTTTTATAGAAAACAAACTAGCATTCAACACTGATAACAATAAAAAAGAAAAAAAAGAAAAAAAAAAGAAAAAATAGTAAATTTGAAGTAAAAATAAAATATTTCTTATAAAAGTTGTATTATAAATCTGTCGATACAATTAATTGTAAGGGCTAGATCGCAGATTTTTATGCAATTATGGAAAATTTGAAGGCACAGAAATACATAAAATTCAGATAAGATTCGAAGCGGAAGATGTGTCAAATAATATGTAATACAATTGAGACAAAGGTTTATTTATGTTTTTAAAAGNAGGCACAGAAATACATAAAATTCAGATAAGATTCGAAGCGGAAGATGTATAAAATAATATGTAATACAATTGAGACAAAGGTTTATTTATGTTTTTAAAAATAAATCGCCAGAAAATCTCCCTAAAGACACCGTAATTAATTTATAGAATTTCTCTAAAAAAATTACGAATGGGTCATTTTGACCACTTTGATAGTTCCAGTGTTAAAACTACCCTAATATCTTTTACCCTTACCTTTCTCGCAGTTCAGGCAACAGAGATTCGAACGTACTCAATCGAGTCTCAGACACAGCATTGTAGAAGTCGAATGCTGGTACAGAACGACAGTGATGCTTAGAAAGTAAAGATCCAAGGAATTTAAGTTGGCGTGGGGTGGCAACCAGTTCTCGAGCAAACGCTCGCGTTTGTACTCGTACGTGCGAGGGTATGAGTATCCTGAGGTCATCGTGAATAAAGGAAGTAAACGGAAGGGAAAAAGGTGAAAAAGGAAAAAAGCTTTCACGGTATATACGTCTGTATAGAAGCTGATTGAAAAAGAAAAGAAAAGGAACCGGTGTACCTACTCTATAAACGTAACCTACTCTATAGCGTAATATTATGTTGTGCGTTGTATAAAATACTGTTACAATTTATCTAATTTTGTTGTTTATTTGAATCCGGGCATGTTTGTAGAGAAACTACCAATACGTTCTTCAATATCAAACGATCCATTGGTGAACCGAATGCTCAACACGATCGCGAACGATTCGGTATTTTGGAATATAGTTATCACTTCCAACCGCAGTCTCTGTAACAAATTACCGAGGTACGATTCAACTGAAACGAATTACACCAGAAATTCGCAACCAATTTTGGTTATTCGATTTATCACGGGGTTGAAATTTTAAGCAAACGCTATTGCGAACGATGTTGATGTTCGTAGACATTTACCGCGTTAAATGTAACTCTGCAAGCTGTTTCTATTTATGTGTAATGAAAAGAAAAATTGAAAGAATTAATTTGGTGAACAATTTATTAAAATATGGCACCCTGCTACATTATTAGTTAAAAACAAAGAAAAAATCTTTTATAGTATAATAAATCGGAACAAGCATCAATTTATTAATTATCCAGAAGATAACACTTTACCACAGTATTAATTAGAAATAATATTTAGAGATACAAAACGGACACGAAAGAATCTTTTATACCACAATAAATCAGAATACTCGCCAATTTATTTATTATCCAAAATATGACACCTAATTTACTACACTACTAATTATAAATAATATTTGTACGCACGAAACAGAGACATAAAAAAAATCTCTTACGACATAATAGATCAAAACAAGCACCAACTTATTTATCATCCAAAGTATGACACCTTACTACGCTACTAATTAGAAACAATATTCGTAAGTGCGAAACAGAGACGCGGAAAAATTTTTCTACACCACAATAAATCAAAACTAACCACTGTATTCGACATACAGACACGAAACCCCTAAAACAGCTTACCACTGCTTGATCAATTCGAGTCACAGAGAGAAGCCAGCGCGGCAACGATTCAAATCATCCGATCAAATTCTCTTCTCACTATCCTCGATAAATACACTCTGGAATATTCGATTTATCGTGCACACACACGGTTTCCGATATCCGCACGAAATACGTCATACTCCGAAGTCAGGTGACGCAGGGATGGAGAAGAAAGGGGTTGTGGGGAACAGTGTTTGACCTATTTATGTAGGATTGGGACTTCGCAGCGATCGGACCAAGATTAACTTATACACTATTTGTTGAATAGCCTTGAAATTATGACCAGTAACTGGAATAATGAATTCCTTGCGCTATGAGCGTGTCGCTGCGGCTGCTGATTCAGACGGACCGATGTCTTGATCAGCGCATCGCATCCTTGGTCGCTGAGGTAGAAATCGCGTAATTTTTTTTAACAATTTGATCGAGTGACGGGAACGAGTTTGTAACGAGACGCAAATAGTGGTAGAAGGAGCGCAAGTCTGTTACCAAACAGAGTCCTTTGCCAAACAAAGATGCTTTGCGCCGGGGCAGTTTAAATTAATGGTCGTATATTGTAATGCGATGAAAGAAGTTTTTCGAAATACCGGTTCGTGTTGTAATAATACATGATTAATGTATACAACGCGGCATTATTTATTTAATAAAAATAAAAATACAATTATAATCATGATAATATAACTCTGCTAATGTAGCTCTCACGCATCGGTTCAGGAAAACTGTTCGCATCTGACCCGAAAAAATGTTAACTCGAGAATATTCATGAACGCACGATACTGCTATTCCAAATATTGCTGCTCGGAAAGTTAAAAAAATTTCATATTTGCTTTTATTACATAAAAGATCCACATTATGTTTCTATTTTTCGCCTGCTGCTTGAAAATGTGGGTCATTGTATCACTGTAGCGTATAAAAATTTTATACGCTGGTATAAAATAAACTTTTCAATGTTCGTTAAAAACAGATTTTGATTTAATTTTTTACTCGCAAAATTCGTTTATGTGTTTAACCCCTTGACCTCAAATGACGAGTGCAACCCGTCATGATGATTTCAGGGCGAAATGAATAACGACGAGTTCCATTCGTCGTGACAATCGAATTGCTTTGTATTATAGTTAAATTGCATAAATTTCTTTGAATCGCGATAAGAAAACTTGTTTTACTTTCAAACACTTCTCACACCAACGTGTGAAGAAAAATTAAATCGGAACCAGGTGAAACATAATTTAACCCTCTGCGGGACCGTGCGACTTAAAAGTTACAAACTGATGTATCTATATTTTAAGAAATTAATTTTCTTTAGTTATCGCTGCACTATTAAATTAGATTACTGTATTACCGTAGCGACACCACGATCCATCTACGGTAATTATTAGTTAAAACATTTTCGAATCAAAGCGAAAAACTGTAATGAATCGCAATTTTTTCTCCGATAAGTGGACAAAATTCGGGCTATCGAGGGTTAAATTAAATCGTACGTCAAGATCTTAAACTCGCATACTTTTGTGACCAACTATACATGTACGGAAACCGAGGCACCTCCGCATTATTAAATTATATATCTAATATCGAACGAGCCATCGAGAGACCGCGTATATTTCTTCGCTGAGCAGGCTTTATCGGCGACGCCGTGGGAACACGTTCGAATCGAACTATCGGTACACTCGACACGTAATCCATAGAAAGATTTCAAGCGTGAAAAGTCCCGATCAATTACGAGCAGCCGCCGAGGAGGCTGTTTCGGCGAAAATGCTCCACCAGGGATATTTACAAAATAGAAAAGTCGTCGCTCAGCCAGACGTTTTCTTTCTGTCTGAGTCGAGCGTTTCCGGCCTGAAGATCGTTTAAGCTTTTCTTGCGACGCGATGGAAAGACGCCTAGCCGTGATAAGACGGTTTTCCTCTTTTTCAGCGAGACGACATCGTTTTACCGCATTACCATTGACACGCTACTTGGAACGTAATTCTTTCTCCGGCATCCGTGGCGTAGAAATGATATTTCGCGGTTAACGAAATGCGATCAAGAGACAGTGGATGGTTATTTAGGAAAGGGGTTGGGTGTGTGCAAATTTTTTTTCCTTTTTTTGTGATTAGGGTAGGATTGGTTAGTTGTGTTATGATTTTTAGGTAGTTTCGAACCTGATTTTGTATTTTTTTTTTTTTTTTTTTTTGTGATTAGGAAAATATTTTGAGTTGTTCCGAACCTGGTTTTGTATTTTTTTCTTTTTAATTTCTAATTCCGCGACAGATACAAAGACGTTGTTAATAATATAAATAGTTTTCCGCTTCAATTTCGTATTGAGGTACGTTTTATTTAAAATTGGAAAATTTTGTTAAAGAAACGAGAGAATATTGCATTTACAATTTGTTGAAAATCCTAACAGGGTTAAGTTGAGGAATAATTTAATATCTAAGGAGTTAATAATATTGTTAAAGATATAAGATGTATACGAGATATTAACCAAAATTAAAACAAAAAAAATTGAACTATAATATTTGGTTTTATTAAAAAAAATGAAAGATGAAGTACGATGTTCACTCTACACGAATAGAACATGCGATAATTAATATTTAACAAAGCAGGAGATGTAAATTTGCGTGGCTTCTAACGAAGTGTGATAAGAAAAGAAAATATCGCTTCGTTTTTTTATTTTTTAAAATTAAAAATTTTTCTACATAATATGGTAAATGATTTTTGTATTATTTACAATTTTATGTATTTAAAGACACGTAGAATTCATACGCAGTTTTATTCCGCTCTCGCACAGCCATTTTGCATTTTTAAACATTTTTAAAGTAAAGGAAAAAAACAAAACAAAACAAAAAAAAGCACAATGTTACAAATTTAAAAAAAAAGAGTATTGGTTTGGATAAATTTAATAACTCAACAAATTTAATAATTTAATAAATCGCTTTTATTGGAAAGAAAACAAATTTTCTAGATCAACGACTGCGAGGTATATTTGAACAAAGTATAAATATTTTAACATTACGTTATTAAACCGAGCGATGCTTGATCAATTTGAAATGAAAACGAAACAAAAGGAAATACAAACGGAAGAAGAGGAAAAATTACATCGAGTGCAATTTAATAAAAATTCCCAATACCGGAAATTGATGAAACCACTTCAAATCACCCACTCCTGAGATCCACTGTCTTTTGACGTAATACGCCGGGAATGAAACTCAGACCGGAGTCCTTGGCACTCAAGAGTGACGAAAAGCAAATTTTCTAGCTCAGTGACCTACATGATTTTCTCATCGTAGATACGACCGAGGATCCGTACATTGTTAGAAAACTCCAGTCTTCTGGATGAACAGGCTTATGAGTTTATATCAAATTATAGCCACCTTCTGAAAATTGTCTCGCAACTTTGGAAAACCTCTAATTAACTACAGTAACTGCAAAAAGTGGTCTCTACTTCATAATTTAGATATTTATAAATAAGATTTAAAGAGACTGATATCTAAGTTTGAGAGCTGTGAGCTAATTTCTTGAGAACGTCGGAAACAGATCTAAATTATTCATATTTATAAATTATATTTTTTTATATTATATTATATTTCGGAAATAGGTCAAAATTATTCATTAAATATACAGAATACAAATATACAGATTTCGTTATTCTTTTGTCATTATTTCGTCTAAAAATACTAAAATATAATTATAAATTATAATTATAAATTAAATTCTACGATGAAGAGAGTAATAAAAAAAAAAAAAAATGATATACTGAACTAAAAACACGTGTTGACGATATCTTTACCTACACAAAAAGCTACTATGTTGAGCACTTAAAAAATTAACCTTTGCTAAATGAACAAGTAGTTCAGTTACTTCCCCTTCCATTAAAATTATGAAACACTCTCGGTAAAACCTGGTAAGGAACATCTCCTAAGTTCCAGATAACAGAGCTGTAAGCTAATTTCTTGAGAACGCTGGAAACAGGTCAAAATTATCCATTGCACAAATTTATAGATTTCGTTACTCCTTTGTCATTATTTTTTTTCTTAAATACATTTTTAAACATCCCATAAGCAACCCACTAATTTTTTCCACCCAAGTACATCTCACAGGTACCAGACTAACCGAGAATCTGATGAATCAACAGTTCTAATACCCAACATCTCGCAAAACCTCTCCACTCCAATCAACCATTCCGCAACAAAAACCTCCAACCCCTAAATTGAAACGTTCACCGAAATTCCCCCTTCCTGTGCTCAAGCCCGAAATACGTCATCCACGAAACGCACCGCTAAACGAGATTCGGATCGATGAATATCTAAAACGCGGCAAAATTTCGCTCGTCTGTTACGTTGCCGCGCCTCTGTTTAACCCTTTCGCTCCTAACGCCGGATATATCCGGCATCCACGCGATAACCCTTGGTGACGAACGCCGGATATATCCGGCATGCACGATGTGACCCACGGAGACGAGCGCCGAATTAAATTATTAATCGCTGTATGTTATTCTTTCGCTGTGTTCAATTGTTCTATTGTTGATCGGAAACTTTTTATACCCATTAAGTCTCTATAGCCCGAATTTTGTCTGCTTATGGGAAAAAAAATTACGATTGATTACAGTTTTTCAGTTTGATTCGAAAATGTTCTAAGTAATAATTACCGTAGATGAATCGTAGTGTCGCTACGGTAATACAGTAATCGTTTTCTATATAAATTTTACATAACTTCCATACGATTTTACGCATATTTTCTGACGATTAACTGATATAAGTATTCGAGGTTTACAAAGGGTAATTCTAAAATGCTACAATTTTTCTAACGTTTTAACCGCCTGTAGCCTGAATTTTGTCTATTTATTGGAGAAAAAACTACGATTGATTACAGCTTTTCACTTTTATTTGAAAATTTTTAAACTAATAATTGCTATGGAAGGATCTTAGTATACAGTAATACAGTNAAAAAAAAAAAAAAATGATATACTGAACTAAAAACACGTGTTGACGATATCTTTACCTACACAAAAAGCTACTATGTTGAGCACTTAAAAAATTAACCTTCGCTAAATGAACAAGTAGTTCAGTTACTTCCCCTTCCATTAAAATTATGAAACACTCTCGGTAAAACCTGGTAAGGAACATCTCCTAAGTTCCAGATAACAGAGCTGTAAGCTAATTTCTTGAGAACGCTGGAAACAGGTCAAAATTATCCATTGCACAAATTTATAGATTTCGTTACTCCTTTGTCATTATTTTTTTTCTTAAATACATTTTTAAACATCCCATAAGCAACCCACTAATTTTTTCCACCCAAGTACATCTCACAGGTACCAGACTAACCGAGAATCTGATGAATCAACAGTTCTAATACCCAACATCTCGCAAAACCTCTCCACTCCAATCAACCATTCCGCAACAAAAACCTCCAACCCCTAAATTGAAACGTTCACCGAAATTCCCCCTTCCTGTGCTCAAGCCCGAAATACGTCATCCACGAAACGCACCGCTAAACGAGATTCGGATCGATGAATATCTAAAACGCGGCAAAATTTCGCTCGTCTGTTACGTTGCCGCGCCTCTGTTTAACCCTTTCGCTCCTAACGCCGGATATATCCGGCATCCACGCGATAACCCTTGGTGACGAACGCCGGATATATCCGGCATGCACGATGTGACCCACGGAGACGAGCGCCGAATTAAATTATTAATCGCTGTATGTTATTCTTTCGCTGTGTTCAATTGTTCTATTGTTGATCGGAAACTTTTTATACCCATTAAGTCTCTATAGCCCGAATTTTGTCTGCTTATGGGAAAAAAAATTACGATTGATTACAGTTTTTCAGTTTGATTCGAAAATGTTCTAAGTAATAATTACCGTAGATGAATCGTAGTATCGCTACGGTAATACAGTAATCGTTTTCTATATAAATTTTACATAACTTCCATACGATTTTACGCATATTTTCTGACGATTAACTGATTTAAGTATTCGAGGTTTACAAAGGGTAATTCTAAAATGCTACAATTCTTCTAACGTTTTAACCGCCTGTAGCCTGAATTTTGTCTATTTATTGGAGAAAAAACTACGATTGATTACAGCTTTTCACTTTTATTTGAAAATTTTTAAACTAATAATTGCTATGGAAGGATCTTAGTATACAATAATACAGTGATCAAATTTAATAGTGCAGCGATAACTAAACAAAATTAATTTTTTAAAATAGAGATACATCAGTTTGTAACTTTTAAGTCACACGGTCCCATAGAGGGTTAAATAAATTTATATCTCTTCTATACAGAAATTATGAGTACACTGTTCTAAATTATGAGTATATTGTTTTCCACGCGCAGCGTGTACACTTTTGGCGCAGGGTCCAGTTCAGTGGAGGCGCTGCAGCGGACTGAACCGCCGCAACGAAAGGGTTTAAATACAATTATTGCTCTCGCACATTAGCGAAGTCGCGAAGAGGTCTGTACACGCGGCCTCGCAGCTGCGGAAACCACCTGTACCGCTCGCGGAAAGCTATGCATATAAATCTATTATTACGAGAACGCCCCGCAGAGAATACCAGCGAACATGACAAGAGAAACCGAGGAGAAGGGACGAGGAGAGGCTGATGGAACACCTGGAACGAGGTCAAGCCTCAAAGACCCGAGCATGTTCCCTTCGAGACACGAACGGCTGTCGCAGATGCGCACATCCGAGCGGAATCGGGAAACAGCATCCCTTGCTGCACACGAGAAAGTGAACTATCCTCCGTGTCCTCCTCTCTTACTCTTGGCGAGGTTGAAATATCGGCGANTCCAATAAGCGGACAAAATTCGGGCTATAGAGGCTTATGGGTCCTTTGTTTTGTTTGGGACACCTTATGTAAGTGTAGCGATGGGTTTAGAACACAGAAATAAGAACAATTTAAAGCGCAGAGATCGTAACTTGCCGCTGAATAGAATTGGTTGTCCTGTCTTAAGCTACACTGATTTCCATTATTGGATAAATTTATCACATCTACGAATGTATCGCTCGATAAAGGTCGCCGAGGAAAAGCATCGAAAGACGCATTGGCGTGGACGTAGAATCGGAATGTCAACTATTAGCGGAACAGAAAGATTTCCGTATCTTTCATAGTATGATAATTCATAAATTTTACGTAAAAATAGTTACTGTTTGGAACAAGTATCACAATTAAGTATGATTTTCATGCGTTCTTATCTTACGAATTTAATTGGCATCGCGATTTTTTTGTATCCACCGTGAATATAAAAATTTTACGAAGATGAGACTCCTTGGAGATTAAGCGGCCCTAGCAGCTTAATTCCTTTGCCCCGGTACCGGTCGGTTTGTAGGTGCTCGGTAACTTACGATCTCTGCACGGTATTATATTGTGGGTGTCCAGGAAAAAAAAGGACACTCGTGGGATTCGAACACGTGACTTTCGGCGCGGTAAGCTGGGATTTCACGCTCGCCATCGGTGTGACATTAAAATTTCTGGTTTGAAGCAACTTCAGTTTGTGAATAATTAATGTTTCACTGAAATGTATATTTGTGAAATCCAATATTGATAAAATGTAAAACGTGTATTTTAATAAATAATAAATTACATTACGCTGCTTTTAAATAATAATTTATCCGTTGAATATTGAAAGGATATTTTACCGAAATGTACATTTGTAAAATTCAATATTTATGAAATGAAAAACGTGTATTTTAATAAACAATAAATTATATTACGTTCCCTTTGAATAATAATTTATGCGTTGAATGTTGGAACTTTTTACGGCTGCACCTTTTCTCTTGCTAAATAACAATTATATTTATTTCAAACAACCACTCCACCCATCAAAATTAAATCCAAGCGTGCTTCACCCTACGAACTACGATTAAAATAAAGAAAAAAAATATATATATCTAGTTTCTAACTATATATATTGTTCCTACAAAATGGAAAACAAATTTTAAACCAGAGAAACAAGAAAAAAGTTGGACATTCAAATAGTATCCCTTGTAGCACCCCCAAAAAGATCATCAACGCACGTCCAATCAATTTCATCCGCTACATCATCGTTACTAGCTCTCCACAGCGGATACGTTCGCGTTGTAGCGTGTAGTAATCCACGATACTGGATGATTAAATTTCCATGAAACGGGAATTTGATTTTCAAAACGTAAATAGGGGGTCGGGTCGAGGGTGGTCGACCGCGATTTCGAAGCGACGTTCAATAGGGCCGACCGTATATTTTCGAACGGGATCGAAATTTGAAATAAACAAGCACGCTCGCGAAACCCGGCGTTGGAACTTTCCAGAGTGTAATTCGATTTTCCATTGAAAAAGCGGAATACAATGTCGTTCGATAATAGCTGTGTGAATTATTTCTTGATATCAACGCGTAGAAATACGGTTGATGCCCGCGGCAATTTAAGCGAAAGCTGCTCGATAATTTCGCTTAATTCCATTACAGATATTCCTGTTCACCATTCGAACTCTGTTAGCAGGAGAAAATTAAGGGTGCAGACAGGTCGCCATTCTGTTCCATTTCTTTCAGTCGTTCGATGCTGTATTTTTAACACAAGTTTTCAGAATGAACCTATGAATATGTTATAAAGGATTTAAAAGAAATAAAAGTATTGTTTGATGTATCGAGTTATCCCAGAAATTCGAGTATTGTTAAAAAATTAGAAATAGAATAGGAAAATATATGCGAAAAGCATAGACAAATGGAAATCCATTTAAAAAATTGAAGAATATATATGAAAAAAGCATAGACAAATGAAAATCCATTTAAAAAATTGAAGAAAATATATGCAAAAAGCATAGACAAATGGAAATCCATTTAAAAAATTGAAGAAAATATATGCAAAAAGCATAGACAAATGGAAAGCCATCTGAAAAATTGAAGAAAACATATCGACAAACAATCTCGAAAAAAGGAATGTGGTGACCTAATATTTAAGGTTTCGATGAATTTTTGAATAATGAATTTTTAGCGACGATTCGATTGCTGTTAATTAATGATAATTTAATTCAGATTCTGTATCTACTACTTGAAGTTCATTTTTTGGTAGTAAAGTATTCCAATTTATTTGTAGTTAATATTATTTGAAACTTTTAACCATGAAGGGTCAGATAAATAATTTATAATTTCGTGATCGATGCGATCTTTATTATTCGTGAGGTTACTTATAAAGTTGAACAACAACTTTATTCCGTTGTAACGAATTACACGATTTAATTGGTCGATAACTATTTAATGTTCAATTTATCAAAGTAAAGAACATATTAGAAATTTTTTACCAAATTCGTTTGCACGATAAATTTTATTCCAAGAAACTCTACGAACAAATGAAACTGAACGCGGCCACGCTGCTAGTGACAACGTTTCATCGTTTAATTGGGTTTTGTAGTGTTTGAACAGATATTACTTTACAAATCCTAAATGCAAGCGTAAAATTTGCATATTAATTTTAACGTTCGCGCGAAGCAAGAGGAGAAACTATCGGCGTGGATTTGACGAGGAACAAATTTTCACGGAACAATTTTATCGAGGGGCTTAGAATAATTCCAGCATTTTAAATTGCTTCTCGCCATGAAAGGGTTGGTCTGATTGATTTTATCGAAGGTAATTTCCTAGCGAAACATTTTAATTAAGCAACATCGTTCAAATGGAGCCTGATAGATCTTCCAGGAAAAATGAAATGTTAACGCGGAAAAGTGTGGACGATATTTTTGTCTCAACTCTTGCAACGTTAATGAAAATTAATTTTTAGCAGACTGCAATACAAATTTCATTCGTTGCATATAAAATATCGAACAATGTCTTCATTTTATTATTCTTAAATATTTAAACAAACTCGTGTAACGTTAAATCAATATTTCTCAAAATTTTATTTCGCATATACAATAGTAGACTCTCGTATAACGCGCCAAAGAAATTGCGACGACCGTTTTTATATAAGACGATTCTTCAACGCGCTAAACAAAACGTAGAAATTTAAATAAACTCTCCTAATTAATAAAATATAGAAGATAAAAGCTGACGTGAGAATAGTCTAAACAGTTCTAACCATGTTGCTTTATATCATTCGCGTTATACGAGGAAAATTCACTTATAACACGATTTTCTATAACGCAAATTCGTGCATCGCGTAACGTATCAACGGTGTTACATAAAAGTCCACTGTAAAATAATTTTTTCCTCCTAAAAATCATATGTGACCTTTAACTCTCTCGAAAGAAGCCATTTTATGTAAACGGCCAACCCTGCCAATATTTACAGTTGCTTAATTAAATATTATATATATAAAATCTCTAAGTATCCGCTTTCGTAATTAAGAACAAATCGACAAAAAGTTCACGTTTCCTCTGCAGGAGGCAGCATCCCAAAAATAATCTCACGATCCACCCTTCTCATCAGCCAGATGAACGTTAATATCTCGTCGACGTTCAATCCCAACACCACCCCCGGCCAGCGCTTTAGCGGGAACTTTATTAATACGAACTTACGCGTAACAGAGTGGAGAGCTCCGGCAGGGAAGCAAGAGGATCGGTGGAAGGGTTTCTAGAAAAATTTACTTTACGATATTAGAACTTCGGTTCTGTGGAAACTATAACTCGGTGTTGCGCGTTGACTTCCTCGATCGACGGGAGATACTCGTGCAGAAAGACCACGAACGTGATTTGTCGTTAATACGTTTAGCACGGTGTGGGTCGTCGATGATCCGTTATAGTTATTGTTGGAAATATTGATTCCAGAATATCTATATACTTTAATCTTGAATATTTACGGAGCACGTGTATACGTCTCAATAGTTCCGCGGTTCCTGCGAAAAGAAGGGCGTAACATCGTCCTCGTATCGTGGTTACAAATGGTTATCTTTTTTGTTTTATTTACAAATAATTATCAGAGAATTATCATTTAATCTATTTCTATTTACCAATAATTATCAGAAAATTATTATTTAATCTTTTTTTCTACTTACCAATAATTATCAGAGAATTATTATTTAATTTTCTTTATTTACAAACAATTATCATAAAATTATCATTTAATCTTTTCTTTCTACTTACCAACAATTATCAGAGAATTATATTATTTAATTTTTTTTCATTTACAAACAATTATCATAAAATTATCATTTAACCTTTGTTTTATTTACCAACAACTGTCATAAAATTATCGTTTAATCTTTTTTTTATTTCCAAACAATTATCATAAAATTACTATTTAATCATTTCTTATTTTCAAACAATTATAAAATTATCACCTAATCTTTTTTTTTATTTCCAAACAATTATTATAAAATCTACAGCACGAGTTACACTCGTGCTTTTAAATTATCATACGAAATCTACAACACGAGTGTCACTCGTCGTTGCAAGGAAAAGGCTTAACCAGCAAAGTCGAGGCCCAATTTCTGACTTCATTCAGACTCGCATCCAACCCTCGTTACGTCACCACACCAATAACTTTGATCGTCAAACGAGCTCGCCGGGGTAAGTGGTTTTTTCTTGATAGGGGGCCATCGCGATTCGTTCGTTTCAGCCGGCCGTAGCCCACGGCCAGAACGGATAAAAATTCATAGGCAGCCTTCTCTCGTCGAGATGTTATCGTCACCTTCCTCGCACCCTTCGTCTCGGACGCGCGAAGGAAACGAAGAATGCCAGCCACTCGACCAGGGAAGGAACGCGACCAGCGTCAACGACGTCGCTGATGGGACAGAGTACAAAGTACACTGCGGCTATATATTTAAAGGCCCTCGATAGAAAAACTGGCGATTCTGGGAGTGAAACGCTGCTGTCGCGTTAACCGAAGTCTGGCCACGATAAATGGGACATCGTGGTTGGATATCTTTTGGAATTTAACCGTCCTACAACAGGGTAACAAATTAATCCTCTATAGCCCGAATTTTGTCTGCTTATTGGAGAAAAAATTACGATTGATTACAGTTTTTTACTTTGATTTGAAAATGTTTCAACTAATAATTACTATAGATGGATCGTGGTGTCAGTACGGTAACACAGTAATCAAATTTAATATATACAAATGTAGTGATAACGAAACAAAATTAATTTTTTAAAGTATAGATACATCAGTTTGTAACTTTTAAGTCACACGGTTCCATAGAGGGTTAAGGAAGTTAAGACGATAATAGCTGCAACTTTTTGGAGTTCCTATTAACTTATTATTGTTAATAGATTGTTTTATACTTTTTCTTAACCCATTCGCTGCCAAGCCTAAATTATATAAAGTCATTCCCATTGCCATTTATATTTAAATTTGTAAAAGATCATTCTCTTTAAATAAGAAATACAGTATAATTTTTGTAAAAAATTTTATTTGTAGTATTCTTTCAAGTTTCTTACATTTCTATATTTATGTTTGTGGCCACAAAAAATTTGCTAATTCAAAAGCCTGCATGTTATAACATATTTAAAGTAGGACGAGTATACTCGTCTTGTCAATGCATGACACCCTCGTCCTTGGCAGCGAATGGGTTAACCGTCCGGGACAGGTTCTTTTTAACCCTTGTACTACTATTGGCGCCTATTGGTGTCCGACACATGTTGACTTCCCGGTACTGTAGGCGCCAATTGGCGTCCAAATCAAATTTCGCTTGTCTCGCCCGTTTTAAAACTTTTCAGTATTTTGAATATTTTAATATACTTCCTCAGAGATGCATATCTAACGAAAAATTTCGCCGTACCCAGTGGACGTCGCGAGTGAAATCGTACCGTACCGTACGGCCAGTGCGCGCCAAAGTCTGCCGTAGTCAAAGGGTTAAACACAAACGCAAAGTTCTATACTTTCAAATTTTACGAGGCATACCGAGACCTATATATTGAAACTAAAAATATTAATTGACAAGAAAAAATGTTTTTTAATATTTTTCCATTCATTGTACGCTATAACAATGCCAAATACATACACATATTATTTTTAAAGTGTATACGTGTATTTGTTCGGAACAAAAAAATTGTTTTCCACAGGTTTTATTGAAAAAAATAACGTTTGAAAAATAACAACTTGTAATATAACGAACCATATTGTACTCGAGACATATTTACATCGTTGCATGAATCGAGCGAACAGATAAGAGTAACAAGTATTCATGAAAAAATGATTAAATGAAGACGAGTGAAAAGGTCGGTTCGAATGAGAAGTTCATTGAGAAGTGACATAAAATTTTGGACGACCAGCGTACACACTTATCGCGATTGCGCGACGAAGTAATGAGAAGTCGTGAAAAAGTCAAGAAGAGTGCAATCAGAGTTAAAGCGATGAAAAGTGAGAATCGGAAAGTTAACGAGTTAGAGCCAGAGGGTCGAAGAGAGTTTTTAAATCGTGTCTCCCTCTATTTCTTTCGCTCTTGTTCGTTTCCTAGATGAAATGTTCTACAACATATTCGGCTTGGTGCTATAAAACTTTCAGATCGCAACACGTAGGCTACAAACTTTGATCGAAAGTTTTTATTTTTACCTGAAATCGGTTCTAATTAATCACGAACCATCCCCGAGCGAATATTAATTTCGAGTCAAAACTAATTTATAGATTGTATCACTTTAGAGTCGATTAAAGATTTATTAAATTTTTATACAATATTTAAATATTTCATTAATGTACCAGGTTCAGGAATAGATAATGTCTTAATTATTAAAAAAAAAAAAAAAAAAGAAAATGATTTAACACGTAGAAATATTAATTTCGGTTCAATGTTTCGCATAATTATTTAGGGTATATTAGTATAATTCTGCAAAGTGTAAAATTATTGTTTGGTCCATGCAATCATCGCCATCCAATTAAAATTATTGTTCGGTGCATGCAATCATCACTGTCCAATTAAAATCAAACAATTTAGAGAACTGACATGAAATAATACTACGAATATTACAAATTCTCGAAACTACTACAGCACTATGACGGTGATTGGTGATCAATATACAATTTTCGTTTGCAATACATAAATTACTACCGATATAATCGATCTTAATTATAATATTTAAGCTTCTAACAAATGTGCAAGTAAAAATCCTCTAGCCCTAACCCATAAATAATTTCTATCCTTCGATATTAACATTAGAATTACCGAAATTATCAAAATGACCAATTCATAATTTCTCATAGAATTTTTATAAATTTACCGCGATACATTCTTTCCGTAATAATTTCTGCAAAGAATGCGAATAAAAGTTTGTCTCCTTTACGTTATGTATTTTTTTTTCTTTTTTTCTCTTCAGAATACCTATCATTTCAACTTTTCTGACAGAAATAAGTATATTTTAATCGTCCGTAATTCCAGCGATAAAATTTACATACCATCCCTTTAAATCACCACCGTCCCTCGAAACCACCAAAAACGCCATCAATTAACAAAAAAATCCGTTCACCCTCGAACCGCCCTTCGCAAACAGTCAAAATAATTACGCCAAGGGCTAAGAAAAGTATGCAGAATCACAGAGTCTGCTGGAAACAGAGATTTCCAAGAGGAGCCAGTTCTGGTCCGTTATCCGACGAAATTAGTTCGGCCAGCTTTCGACTGAGAATTATTCCAGGCAAAAGACCGCGTGCAATTTGCATCCAGGCGACGCGATTAAAATTCTTTGACCCAGTTGGTCCTGGGATCTGCGACGGGACGCGCGAATAGAAAATTTCTTTCGAACAGAGACGAAAACACGGGTTTCAAAGACGAAGAAACGGATACGGCGCCTGGGCTGTTCGTTCTTCACCGCGGATCGGCACCTTATCGTTTCGTCGAACGCCGTTCACGCGACGCCGGTTCGGCATAATTCCGTTCGCCACCGAATTCTCATTATCGAGGATTCAACGTCGAAGGTGGTGGTCTTTGGCGTCGTTCGGTGGCCTCTCGCAGGAAAATGGCGCGTTTTTACGGCCAGAGGATACGAATCGCTCGAGGCTCGATTTGTCTCCATTTGGGGGACAATTGATTTTGTCGACGAAAAGAAGGCGGAACGTACGTTATCCTCGCGTAAGGAGCATCGGTCGTTTCGAGATACCGTTCCGGGTGCTCAAAGGGGATGCTCAAAGAACAGGAGATTGAAGTGCCCGGCAAGCGAAACGTCCCGTCGATCTTTGTGGAGCAGGGGACGCCTTTGTCGAGAAACGTGTGTACATGTTTAGCGCGAAACAGTGCATCGAGGTGTTTCTGGAGGGTATATTAGGCGGGGGATGTTTTTGGGTTTGTTAAAGCCGGTGCAGTTTGGGTCAATCGAGTTTAGCGGATGCAGCGTAACAGCGTGATGTTACGTGTGCTGCGTATACACGATAGATCTCGAAAAAATATTAGACAAGCATTTTTTTATACCGGCCATCGTTCACTTTGATATCAAGGGGTGATATCAACCCTCAAAACTGAATCCTGCTACTTTGTGTTTAGTGGATGAAGCACAACAGCGTGATGTTACGTGTGCTGCGTATACACGATAGATCTCGAAAAAATANATCGAGTTTAGCGGATGCAGCGTAACAGCGTGATGTTACGCGTGCTGTGCATAGAGGGTGGATTAGTAAAAATGGTCGCTTGGAATATGTTAGAAGTTACGAAAGCAGGGGAAATTTTTTTTAAAATTGTTTACTTTAAGTCGTATCAAGCACTAGCAAGGAATGTTACGGAGTTGACACGCGTTGATTTTTATAAAATTTTGATACCATAGATCTCGAAAAAATATCGGACAAGTATCTTTTTATATCGGCCATCGTTCATTTTGATATCAAGGGGTGATATCAACCCTCAAAACTGAATCCTGCTACTTTGTGTTTAGTGGATGAAGCACAACAGCGTGATGTTACGTGTGCTGCGTATACACGATAGATCTCGAAAAAATATTAGACAAGCATTTTTTTATACCGGCCATCGTTCACTTTGATATCAACGGGTGATATCAACCCTCAAAACTGAGTCCAATTGCGTTTAGCGAATGTAGCGTAACAGCTACAATGTTATGTGTGCTGTGTATAGAGGGTGGATTAGTGAAATGATCGCCTTGAATATGTTAGAAGTTACGAAAGGAAGGAAGATTTCTTTTTTAAATTGTTTACTTTAAGTCGCATCAACCACTAGCAAGGAATGTTACGGAGTTGAATGTTACGGAAATTTTTGAGGTCTATGACACCATAGATCTCGAAAAAATATTAGACACGTATTTTTTTATACCGGCCATCGTTCACTTTGATATCAAGGGGCGATATCAACCCTCAAAACTGAATCCTGCTACTTTTTAGTAGCTAAGCATTCGAAATTCTCTTCGATTCGAAACAAACAGAGTCACATATACACGCGTCAACTGTTCGCTCGCGGCACGTATCGCTGTCATTATCGCGTTCCGCAACAACGTGTTCTCCGCGAGCAGACGTTCCACGAATATCCGGCTAAACAATTTCGACATTGTTCCTTGTCTACTTGTACGCTTGTTAAATGGACAGCTTTGCGGAGTATCAGTATTCGGTATTCAGAGAACGCTGCGTACGCCCCACCGTTCTTTTTCCGCCAACAAACCGAGCTATTCGCTTCGAGAAAACTTTCCAAGGACTCCTTGACTCTTTGACGATCCCTGTACAAGTTCTGTACGAACAACTTGCTTATAATGAGACGTAAATCAACAAAAATACTGTTTTTAACGTAATTATAAAGAAATTTCCATAGTATGATTTTAAGACGAAAGCGTTAAAAAATTTGTATGCTTCAATTTTTTCTATAATTTTGGAACATTGTACGATGGGTATAGGTGGGTACAACTCGATTTTCTGATCGATACGAGCAACATTTCAAGGCTAAAAATCCTTCCAAGATAATCGATGGGAAGTGATCATCGATAAATTATAAAATATTAATATACGAGCAATCTTTTGTGATTCATAAGATTTTATTAAACCGCCAAGTATTTTCTAACGCACTGTGAATGCATCGCGATGACACTCGAAATCTAGTATTGCGAATTATAGAAGATTCTAGTTCAAAGTTGATCCGTAAAAATTTTTAATTCAATCCTCAGCAATGACCACTAAAAGTCAAAATATTCTTTGAACCCTCGATACGCAAAAATTGCAAGCGATGTACCACATCTAAATTCCTAAATGCCAAGAATGAAACGTCTACAACCTTTATAAGAATTATAATAAACGCTTAAAATCAGCTGTTCTATTATTTTTGTTCTTCAAAAAAATTCAATCATTCCTAAGTGGTCTTTTAAAAATCAAGTTTTAAAGAATATCAATATGCGATAACTTTCTTTCACGCCAAGTTTCAGCCTTTGAACGATAAAAGAAATGAGTCCTCTTACCGAAAACGCTTTCAGGAACACCAGACACTGTATTATGCCCTCCATCGTGTCCCCCGTTAAGCAAAACGTGCCAGTCAGATGACGACCCTTCCGTCCGATCACGGAGCAAAGGTTGGCCTGCACGAAGGCATTCTGCGACCGCGTGGCTGCCGTGAGGGCTGGCTGGTGGGATCCCGAACTCATCAACCGCTCCAGCGAGTCCATCTCTTCTCGATCTTCGTGGTCCTGTTTCTCGTATCTTCTCTGTTCAGGCTGAACCAAATCAACAGTTGCTCGTTCGCGAGCTATCTCGAACTTCGATTTCTTCCTTCTCTCCAAACTTTAATCAACGGACTATTCCTTAACAATTATTTCTCTCTTAACTCGTGACGCACTACGGACATTCATGAAACATCGATACAACGGATACAACTCGATACAACTAGATATAACTCGATACAACTGAACTGTTTTGTCATTTTTTGGTAAAGCTGAAATACCAATCGCACGTCGTCGATAAGTATCGGAGAATATTTTTCGCAACGATGAAAAATTCCACTAACAAGTAGCCATCCTCCGCAGCTATGCGCGGAACGAGATCGGCGAAACACAAACAATTTTCGATTTCACGTTCCCCAAACTCTGCGTCGCTCTCGAATCCAGATCCCACCGACTTTCACGGATCATCCACGATTGCTGCATCTTCGTACACCCTCCTCAAACCAGACTGATCCTACTCCACCGTGAAGGAAGATGTTTCTTCGAAGCTTATTCCACGAAGACAGGCAGTGAAATCGCGAGTCTCGAGCAAGTAAACTGAAAATTTGCACCTTCCACGGAATCCAGTCGACAGTTCAGAAAAAACTTCTCTTTCCCTTTGTCGTTGAACAGGAGGGTATGCTTAAGTTTTGTCAGTTTAAAAAATACTCGTAGAAACAGATCTTTGGTAAGCTACGCGGCTCTGAGCGGATCGTTCTGCCCGATTCCGCAGCACGCATCTTAACGATCGACAGAACAATCCTACGCGATCTCGATTCTGCGAGCTAAGAATTGGTACAAAAATTACGGCGATAGGCTGACAGATTACAATCGTATCGATCTCGATAACGAGTCGGAGGAGAATCGGAGAACGATCGGCGCATTTATGTCGTCTCTATATCGATCGGACGCAGGACGCGCTCTATAATGTCCACTGCATCTGTCAGAGCAGCGTGAATTCCGATCCGTCTCGGATCTCCAAAATCACGGCGTCCTTCGTTCGAACGTGACGGATGCTCGAAGCTTTATTAAGATCATGCGATCACGTTGAACCGTGTAAACGGCAGAAGTTTGCTTAGAGAGCCTCTACGAGAGATAGCTTGCGTCGTTGTTACTATTCTTCAAGTTCTCTTCAAGTTTTCTCCGGGTTTCTTCAAGTTTCTTCAAGTTTCCTTAAAGATTTTCTTTTCTAGTACCGGTTTAACAATTTTCCACTGTGTTTTTTTTCCACGTTAATTATTTCTCGAAGAATTACAAGCGCTGCAGGATGGTCCGGTAGACGTAAAAACAAAGGATGAGAATCATCGCAGGGTTCAACAGTGGCAACAGGCCGGACGGTTCTACATCCTGTGGGAAATGGAGAACACACGGTGCGAGGGTTGTGCAGCGGAAGCTTCGAGGGAGCGGCGCGGTTCCGTCGTTTGCGGTATGGCGTAACGTCTGATAAAGTCGCACATCTCGTAGCAAAGGAAGCAGATACCTATTATCATGAACGTTTCCATCGTATCGATTACCGTTTCCTTCGAGACGCGGAACAGATTAGTCCACCGGGGAATGCTAACACCGTCGTATCCGATTTAACGTCCCCTGTATCCTCCTGTTCTACTCTACCCGTTGTTACCCACCGTTGTTCCCTGTTCTACACCTATATTATCAACGAACTACCCGTAACAACACGACACACAACCGAGTTCCCTCCAAACTGTCCGTTACGATCAGACTCTCGCGACCTCGTCAACCATGAAGCACTTTTGTCGTCCACCCTCTGCAACGGCGAACCTTCGCCGTGTGAAACGTGTAGGCTCAACGTTGACGCTCGACGGTCTCCTGTCAGCTCGGCGAACGTGGCAACGCGTCAATCGGAACCGCAACGAGCGTGTGCAACCTGATAGCCAAGAGACCTGCAGCCAGATGTCCACGTCAGAGCGTCCTGTTAGCCGCAGCGAACCAATTGCCTCGATGATGCCCAACGATGAAAAGCAACTCTTCCAGCGCGAGTATACTGACATACGTGTCTCGTTAAAAGCAACGTCGCGCGGTCATAGCACGTAGCCCGTGGGTGAACGGGTACGACGTGGTTAAGACGCGATTCCACTCTTTATGCGTGCACCCCAGAGAGAACACACGCCACAGGGCTGTCTGACGGAAGCTCGGGAAGGATGACAGACCGGACGATGGTTCGCGTGTCCCCGTCACACGCGAGCTAGTCTCTGCCGTGTGAATAGTCGAGAGGGAGCCACGTAGGGGAGGCGAGGAGGGTTGAGAAGCAAAACACAGACCATGTGGGCGAGAGTGGCTCGGGGAGGATTCTTTGGCCTGCCACTGCGCCGATGGCCCTCGCGTTCTCTTGCCTCTGGTGCTCGAGCCACTCGTGTTCCTTCGTTTCTCTCGGTACACGGATCGAGCAAGACGGAGGAACGACTGTCCGCGTCAAACCTGGTCGGAAGCGGAGCTTCCGTAACTCCTGTCTTTAAACCTTAAACTATCGCCTACGCTCGCACCAGTCCCTAAAAATTCGTGCAACTCTTGTGGAATTCTCGATGAATTTCACTCCATGAAATTCACACGCGTCGGCACACGGCCGCGTTGATAGCGGTACGCGGCGCGCTCGAACTGGGTCAACACCGCACGCAATAATCGCGATACGACGCGGAAAGCGTGCACCTAGGCGAGCGAAACGAGCGACAGAGGCACGGTATATCGGCGGGCTCGCAACGGGCCAGCGTATGACTAGCAGATACTCTCGGCGTGAGGGTGCGCCTTTGCGAGGGTGGGCGGGTGGAAACGAGGGATGCTGGGCGACGGCGCGGCCCGCGGCGCCACCCCCGACCCCTCTGTGCTCGCAAAATCCACCAACCTCCTACCTATTTCTCTCCCTCTCTCGTTCTATCCACCCTTCCCTTTTCTATGCTTCTATCTCGATCTCTTTCTCTTCCTATTTCTTCGTCTCCGTTCGTTTCTGCTTCATCTCGCTCCGCTTTCCTCTTCCCTACGTCCGTTTTCTTCGCCGTTGCTGCTCTTCCGCCCTGTCTTTGCTCTTTGTGATCGTTGTGACTGGAAGTAGCGTAGTGTACGACCTTATTCTTCTCCGCCTTCGTGGCTCCTTTCTTTTGTTCCTCTTCTCAGCCTTGTTCCACCCCATTCGCGATTCTGCCGGGGTGCACGCTCGCGGATGGGTGCCACGCTCGATCTGCTACGGCGAGACGTTCGATGCTCTCTCCAGGAATTAATATCGTAAGGCTGGTTCGACGTGTAGGCTGAGGCGTAACGATGTTTGGCTGGAAAGTTGCGTAACGGAGTCTTTATACCGGGTGGGACGAACTCTGGAAGTTTGGTGGAAAGGGTAGGAGGTACGGTAGATACGATTTGCATCGGCTGCGAGATTTGTGGAGAATTTGGATACATGTGCTCGATGTTTGTGTTGTGTTGTATGCTATCGATAGGTATATTTCTTTTGAGAGTTTTTAATTTTTTTAATTTTTGCGGGAGATTGAAGTTGTAAAGGTTGTAATTGATAGTACGATAATCTTCTGTTGTGTAATGTACGTCGTACTTGGAGCGTAAGTTTTGTTTAAATGTGAAAAATATAAATAGTCTTCGAAGTTAACCTTTTGTCTTATTTTTTTTTTTAATAAACACACGTTAACGATAGCTGTTCTCTAGTTTAAAACCGGCTCCACAACATTGAAATATTGTAGAAAATTTATATTTAGTAATTCTCGAGATCTCATAAATAAAAATTACAATCAAAGTTTAAATTGAACTTTGTTACAAATACATTCTGTTTTTATTGCATTCGAATCATAAACTACATCACGAGCGTATTAATTTTATTCCATCCGATATTGAAGTACAACTTTCTTTAGAAAAATCGCTCTTTTTTATTTTTTTTTTAAGGACATCCCGTTTTTACAAGAAATATCGAGTGTCACAGCACGACTTCGTTCGAGCGTGTTTTGAATACGTGCTTGTACATGATTGATCGAGATCTCGATGGCGTCCAACTGTTCTTGCTGACGTTCACTGTACCTTTTTACATTTGCTACGTTTCCCGACGACTGAATGCGATCTTGCTGACGCTGGTATCGACTACTCTGTTTGATAGAAATCTTGTTCGTGACTTGCTGTGTTCTCGCTAATATTTGTACTCCCTGACACCTGAATTTATTTTCACCGACGAGCGATAATGTTGGATTCCTGTAAATTATTTTCTGTATTGTAACAGCGATCGACACAAACGGTTGTGTTTTTTTTTTTTTGTATCGCTTCAAACGTATTATTGCTTTCCGAATGAAATATTTGATTGGAATTCCACCGGTAAGGATTGCTCGCTACAACGACTAAAATGTATTCTTTCTGACCGAATGCATTCCTGATTAATAACTGCACAACAGCTGAAACCTAACTACATTCTTTCTACAATTTTCTCGGCGCATTTTCAATTTCACAAATTCAAATCAAAACTGGAATAAAAATAAAAATAAAAATTAACCCTTTGCCTTAAAATCACGAGTCACCCTCGTGGTGTAGCTTATGGTTCAAATACAATAAAAACGCAATGTATTTGCGATAAAATTAAATTTTAGCTTTAATTTTAATCGACGAGATCTCGAGAATTATTAAATACAAATGGTCTACAATTTTTCAACGTTTTGCATCGAAGCTGGTACTAAAGTAGCGAATAGATACGGCTGACATGCGTGTCTACTGAAAAAATAATAGGGTAAAGGGTTAATCTAGACGACTATTTATATTTTTCACATTTAAACAAAACCTACGCTCCAAGTATGACGTACGTTATACAACAGAAATTAAAAATTAATAATTATCGTACTATCGATTACAACCCTTAGTAAAAATTAAAAAAATGAAATACTCTCAGAAGAAAAAATATCCATCTGGATACGATACAATGCAACGCAAACATCGAGCACGTGTATCCAAATTCTTCAGAAATCTCGCAGCCAATATAAACCGCACCACCCCTACCACTATCGTTTCTGTATCGTGATTTGACTATCGTGTTTGACTACGCTTTGCTGAAAATTTGATTATCGTCGTTTCGGTGTATCAGCGTTCTCTTTGATGTTCGACTCAATTCGTTCGAAACTCTGGCATTTTCTGATATCACGTTAGCCATGCGATGTAAGTACCTTTTCAGGGACAACTTTGATCTTCTCTGTGGATAATTTCACCTCGTTTCTCACCACAATTGGATAGAAAATGTACATCGCGTTGGATGTAGCTGGAAAACGCGATTTAAGTCGACAGGGAAGGTTTCAATTTCCTCTTGCACAAATTTTCTTGCAGTTCTTGGAAACCAGCCTACGAGAAATTACCGCGGCGATTGAATGTGATTTTACTGACATTACCATTGAATACAGAATTCTACGATATTTTACAGAATTCTCGTTCAAGATAGGTTCAATTTTCATTAATACACCCTTTCATTTGATTTTACTCGCTAAAATTAATATTCCGTGTTCTCCGCGTTAAAAATTCTGCGATTTTTAATTAAAATACGCACGCAATGTAAAGAGAGCTTTAAAATCGTGTATCAATTAAACCAGGGTGGTTGTGGATGATGAAAAAAAAATCATTTTTCTCTTTTTTTTTCTTTACATATATGCGTTTCGTGTTACGATTAAAATATTGAAGCTGGTATTTCTGAACCATTTCTATCAAACGTACTATATTTTACATTTAACGTTACAAGTTATGATATTAACTGGAAGAAGAACGTAAAATAATCTCTATATTAATAAAATATCTCTGTTAGTTAATCACCTACTAAAAACCTATAAAAATAGCTACAGCTAGTTAAAACTTTAAATTACGCAATTTATTAGCCATTGCATAGCGCATACTTGTAACTAAAAATTAAATCANACGGCTGACATGCGTGTCTACTGAAAAAATAATAGGGTAAAGGGTTAATCTAGACGACTATTTATATTTTTCACATTTAAACAAAACCTACGCTCCAAGTATGACGTACGTTATACAACAGAAATTACAAATTAATAATTATCGTACTATCGATTACAACCCTTAGTAAAAATTAAAAAAATGAAATACTCTCAGAAGGAAAAATATCCATCTGGATACGATACAATGCAACGCAAACATCGAGCACGTGTATCCAAATTCTTCAGAAATCTCGCAGCCAATATAAACCGCACCACCCCTACCACTATCGTTTCTGTATCGTGATTTGACTATCGTGTTTGACTACGCTTTGCTGAAAATTTGATTATCGTCGTTTCGGTGTATCAGCGTTCTCTTTGATGTTCGACTCAATTCGTTCGAAACTCTGGCATTTTCTGATATCACGTTAGCCATGCGATGTAAGTACCTTTTCAGGGACAACTTTGATCTTCTCTGTGGATAATTTCACCTCGTTTCTCACCACAATTGGATAGAAAATGTACATCGCGTTGGATGTAGCTGGAAAACGCGATTTAAGTCGACAGGGAAGGTTTCAATTTCCTCTTGCACAAATTTTCTTGCAGTTCTTGGAAACCAGCCTACGAGAAATTACCGTGGCGATTGAATGTGATTTTACTGACATTACCATTGAATGCAGAATTCTACGATATTTTACAGAATTCTCGTTCAAGATAGGTTCAATTTTCATTAATACACCCTTTCATTTGATTTTACTCGCTAAAATTAATATTCCGTGTTCTCCGCGTTAAAAATTCTGCGATTTTTAATTAAAATACGCACGCAATGTAAAGAGAGCTTTAAAATCGTGTATCAATTAAACCAGGGTGGTTGTGGATGATGAAAAAAAAATCATTTTTCTCTTTTTTTTCTTTACATATATGCGTTTCGTGTTACGATTAAAATATTGAAGCTGGTATTTCTGAACCATTTCTATCAAACGTACTATATTTTACATTTAACGTTACAAGTTATGATATTAACTGGAAGAAGAACGTAAAATAATCTCTATATTAATAAAATATCTCTGTTAGTTAATCACCTACTAAAAACCTATAAAAATAGCTACAGCTAGTTAAAACTTTAAATTACACAATTTATTAGCCATTGCATAGCGCATACTTGTAACTAAAAATTAAATCCGAAAAAAAAAAATGTAGCATTCATCGTATTCTTATTATCCTCATTTTGACCGACGCATATCTTTATTACAACAGATTCGTAACTCGTGCACCTATTTTGCGTCCTCGCAGCAAAATTTCTTATTTGTTCCACATTTTCTCCTCGTATTTCGCGGATAAACCTTTCTTTGCGCTACTCGCTTTGCCAGCAAATTCCTTGTTTTTATTCCCGTCTCGTTCATTCTCCCTTCCGTTTGATGCAGCATTTATGCCTCGCGATCGAACACTCGCAAACACAGCTCCCTTCCATTTGACCATTGTAGGCCTTGTGTTTCGGTAATTATCCATGCTGTTTGTGCACCGCACTCGAGGCAGCGAGGGTGAGCTCTATCGCGATTAATAACTCACCTGGGGTAACTTGGAAGACTGTAATTCGAGATCAAAATTGATCTCTGTATTAGATTGTTACATACGAAACGTCTGATTTTCAAAGCAAACTTTAAACGGATATATCGTTTTCAATATTGTGGGAATGGTGAGTCTGAAGCGAATGTTTTGTCTAGAGCGATGGATGTGCGAACGAAGAGTATTCGGGCTATTGCGATAGCGGTGCGAAAGAAGTGTTTGAGATAGTGTGATAGAGGTGCGAGAGAAGAGTATTTGGGCTATTGCGATAGAGATGCGAAAGAAAAGTATTTGGGCTATTGCGATAGAGATGCGAGAGAAGAGTATTTGGACTATTGTGATAGAGGTGCGAACGAAGAGTGTTTAGGATAATGCGATAGAGGCGCGAATGAAGAGTATTTGGGCTATTGCGGTAGAGATGCGAAAGAAGAGTGTTTGGACTATTGTGATACAGATGCAAAAGAAGAGTGTTGGGGCTATTGCGATAGAGGTGCGAATGAAGAGTATTTGAGCTATTGCGATAAAAATACGAAAGAAGAGTGTTTGGAACAGTGCGATAGAGGTGCGAGAGAAAAGTATTTGGGCTATTGCGATAGCGGTGGAAACGAAGAGTGTTTGGGATAGTGCGATAGAGGTAGGAATGAAGAATATTTGGGTTATTATGATAGAGGTGCGAACGAAGAGTGTTTAGGATAATGCGATAGAGGTGCGAATGAAGAGTATTTGGGCTATTGCGATAGAGATGCGAGAGAAGAGTATTTGGGCTATTGTGATAGAGGTGCGAACGAAGAGTGTTTAGGATAATGCGACAGAGGTGCGAATGAAGAGTATTTGGGCTATTGCGGTAGAGATGCGAAAGAAGAGTGTTTGGGCTATTGTGATACAGATGCAAAAGAAGAGTGTTGGGGCTATTGCGATAGAGGTGCGAATGAAGAGTATTTGAGCTATTGCGATAAAAATACGAAAGAAGAGTGTTTGGAACAGTGCGATAGAGGTGCGAGAGAAGAGTATTTGGGCTATTGCGATAGGGGTGGAAACGAAGAGTGTTTGGGATAGTGCGATAGAGGTAGGAATGAAGAATATTTGTGTTATTATGATAGAGATGCGAAAGAAGAGTGTTTGGGATAGTGCTAGAGGTGCGAGAGAAGAGTATTTGGGCTAGTGTGATAGAGGTGCGAGTGAAAGATGTCATCTGGATGAATTTATGGATTTTTCTGTGACTGAATGGTTTTTTTTTTTTTTAAAATGCAGATAGCGGTTATGGTTTCTAATAGAGGAATGTCCTCTAAAATAAAAATTTACAAATGTATTTTAACTCTAGAACTATCGATGATTAAAGTAAGCCTATTTGTATCAAAGCAATTAAAATGATAGATACTCGAAAAAATACGTAACACAAGGGAGACAATTCTTTTATACATATTCGTTACAGAAAATCACGAAATAATAGAATTTTTATAAGGAATTATAAGTAGTCATTTTGACCACTTCTATAGTTCCAGTGTCGAACACATAATTTTTCATGGAAAAAAAAAGGTCAGGAAAGAGTTGATTACGCTGTATCATTTATTGCTGAAAAGCTTTCAAGGAGGAAACTATTAAGAACCGAACGGTCGGTGTTCGACTAAGAGCACCTTAAACGGAATCAAAAAATTATTTTCATTTTGTAAACGCGAGTGGATTACTCGAAGAATGGTCCGACAGCGAAAATCCTTTCGAAGCTTTCTTTATCTTCATTAAAGCCAGGATAAAAAAGACTGTTTAAGAATAATGGTCCTTATAAATGCAGAATTGCGTCGCGTTCGCGAATAACAAATTAGACGCATACCGTGAAAAAATAAAGAACCTTTTAAAATTCTTAATTCTGCTCGTAACATGGCATATACAAAAAAAAAAAAGAAAAAGAAATGTCGGAAGTAAAATATGAATACAAAACGACAATTACGGCAAAAGGAAGTGTTTTCTACGAAGTTTAAAAGCGAGAAAAAAGAGAAGAGAAATTTATCGTTGGATGAAACGCAGAATCGAGCAGTAAACGCAACAATATGCTGGTCAAGAATTCATCGTTTAAAGAAACGTGTTGGATAATAAAATTAACAACGTGAAACCTGATATTTAGGGAATATATTTTTCTTTTTTATTAAGCCACTTTTATATTAGATTTCTGAATAAGATAAATTCTGAGAAAAAGGTAATTGAAAATTAAATAACAATTTACGATTGTTATTAAATGAAAGTAATTAATCTGAACTCGTATGGTATAATGCACCAAGATTTATATTTTTCTTTTCATTAAGAGTAACAAAACTATTTTTTGTCGTTTCATTAGTGTTTATTATTATTAAGATTTCAATGCTATTAATTTTTTTTCCGTTTAAAAATATAGATGATACTGTACAAAAATATAAATCCTACGAAAACGATAGGCAATTTAATTTTAATGCTACAACTATCGACGACTAGAATATAAAAAATAATATTTAATGCAAGGGATGCGAATTTTTATACAAATTTTTAACAGAAAATGAAAAAAATTCCCCAAAAATGCATCTCGGAAAATTTATAGAATTTTTCAAAATTTATAGATAATATTTTTAAGAAAATACAAATTGGTAATTTTGACCATTTCGATACTTCCAGTGTTAAGCAATATACCCACTCATCGAAAGCATATTTACCATAGTAATATCAGACTGTCCCAAAAGTTTCTTTAATTTCATTAATAAGTAATAGATACTTATTAATTAAAATGGAAACTTATTAATACTCCATATTTACAGTATATTATTACATTATGTACGATCCATTTTGTTCTATCATCTTCCTCCACCTTTCGTTCAACAAATAAAGCTGCATGTTCATAAGAACACTGGGAAAGCCTTCGGGACAACCGAATACATCGATACAAATAAACATTTTACTAAAACCAATTATATATTCATAACTAAACACGAATAACTATTACCGAGAAAAATAGTTTCACTCTTTTTTAACAAACACGTGGATTACACAATTAGATTATACAAATATGTGATTAAATATTTACGGACCACAAGCGTGCATTAATAACCAACATACCAGCCTCGGTCTCAGCTGGCGACCATTTTATATAAATTTCAGCAACCAGCGACGCGATATTATGTTAGCAGGCACGTTCACCCATTACGAAATAGAAAATCCCGGATATCATCTCGCGAATTCCTCGCGTTGTTCGCCGTAGCTTCGATCGGCCGGTCCTCGGCGCCGCTCGTTTCTCCCTTTGTGCTCTTTGTCCCGCTCGGTCCACGCTTCATGGTTCTTCGGGATCCTTCTGCTTTTCACGCTTATGCCTCGCCAGCCAACTAGAGGAACGTACTACTTTTTTTTCCCCCCTTTTCCCTTTGTCCGCTTGTCCCGTTTCGTTCTTTCCGCTTCTTAACCATTTTTCTTCCATCAGCCACCCCTTTTCCACCCCTCGAGCCTCGACATCGTTCTCTTTGGACGCTGAACGAGAACATCGATACATCAAAAACTGACGACGCTTTGCTGGCCGTCCACGCGACCGTATCACCACCATCGCGTCTGTTTCTGTTGAACTTTAATTCCCGAAGACGGCGAGAGTTGGGTCCGATGCAGACGAGCGGGTTTTGTCCGCGCGATCTCGCTGCGATCGTATCTTTATCTGCGATTATCTTTCTTTGTCTCTCGAGTCGGAAACAACGAAGATAAATTATGATCGCAGCGAGATAGCGAGGACGAAAATCGATCGTCTGTATCGGATCTAAAGTGAAAATGGATATCAAAAGATATGTAATTGAAAGTTTAGGAGGGTTGTTTCAAGTGGTCCGAACAGGTAATTATCGTAGACATTGCTTTGCGGTAGTACTACTATTTGTGCTGCAAATTTTTGATAGCTTTCTGTTCGTGATAAATCTTTGGACTACGAAAATCAAAGAATGTTATATATAGGATATTATATATACAGCGAAAATTAAATGTTCGCTGTTCTTCTAATTAACCTTTTCGCTGTTTAGTCTGTACCGTGTACGGACAGCGCGAAAAGAGGTTTCATTGTTAATAAACATTGTACTCGGGATATGTATAAATGCGTTTTTAATATATCGTCTGTTAATTACAGGACGCGTACAAGTACCTATGTGTATTTCATAAAATACAAAAAAAAAAGAACGTTTGACATGTATTACTGTTTTGCACGCCTGAAGAAAATTATATTTTATAAAATAGAAAACAAAAAAAAATCGTGTGATTTGTATTACTGTTTTGTATGCTCGAATAAAATTTTATTTCATTTTTATTTCAAATACAAACAAAAACGTTTGATATGTATTACTGTTTCGTACGTCCGAAGAAAATTGTATTTTATAAAATAATGGCTTTTTGTGGCAAGGTATTATCCAGGAAATTGTTTGGCAATATGCTCGGGGATTAATCAAATAAAAAAAATAACTCTTTTGCGTTAAGATACAAAATGTTGTTACGAAGACTGTAATATTGGACTGTATATTTCATGTTTTGAAATTCATCACAAGCGAACTGTTTTTAAACATAAATATATATATATATATATAAAATAATATAAATAATAATATAAAATATATTATATATATTTTATAATATATATATATATAATAATAATATAAAATATATATATAAATATAAAAATACAGCTAAATTTATGTTTTCGTATTTTTATCACAAACAGAACTGCTATAAGGGCTACAGTTTTCCAATATGAAATGAAAGTTCTTGTTTTATTATCACCGCTCTAAATATAGCATGTATTTTATAACATATTTAATATCGAAACTGTCGTTCGAAACGAGCACGACAACTGTTTGAAAATCAACGGAAAAAGGAGAGTCGATATTTTCGGCAAACAACCGCGATTGTTTTATTTTTCCGCGGAACCATGAGCGTTTCGAGCTAGAAACAAAATCTCGCGTTTTCGATCCAGAGTATCCGATTGTTTTGGATTCCGCACGGAAGGGGGAGCGGAAAATGAAACTTCCCGTTTTTAGCTGAAAATACGATTGTTTTCAGGATCCAGCGAAGAGAAAAAGTTTCCACTTCGAGTCGAGGTTCCCTGACCCGATTATTCGCAGTGTCCGCGAGGAAAAAGCAGCTTCTCGTTTTCGATGCTAGAAATCCCGATTGTTACGGAAGCCGCGAAAAAACCGCGGCTCCTCGTTCCTGATTGAAGCGGTCTTGTTTGAAACTTGCAGATTTTTTTTTTTTTTCTTTTATTAGGTGGCACGTGAAATTATTAAGCTTTGGTTGGTTTGGTTGTCGAAAATTGTTTTATTGTAGGATGTCAGGAAATTAGATAATTGTATTTTTTATATTAATACAGTGAAATGTTTTTCTCAAAAATTTATCATATGGTATATTTTTTATTACAGTAATTTACAAAAATTAATTTATCACGCAAAATTTTCAAAAATTTCTTATCTATAAACATCTAATTTAAAAGAGAAAAGAAATTGCAGTGAATTCCAATACGAAGAGCATATTTAATATCTATAGAGTTATTTAATTATAGCAACATTTTTTTCACACTGTATTAATATCAAAAAATAAGAACACAGTTGTATTAAAAATTGCGTATTTTATAATAAATTTAACATAAATATAACACTTTTTGAAATCGAGAATCAATACAAAACTAGATATAATAATTATCTAAGAAATGATATTTTAGAAACTACTTATATCTTCTTTTCGGAGAGAAAATAAATCTCAACCATATTTGTCCACCCCAACTTTCCCTTTTTTTCATTTAGGAAAAAAGTAGGATCGGTATGTCCCAGTTTCATAGAACAAACATTTGCGTTGCTACGCAGGATCGTGAATAAACATTCGTCGATCATTCCACCCGTCGTATCACTCTTCACGGTATTAATAACGTAACCATCAACCAAAGTAGAAAGTCGTGTAACGATAAGTAGAATACGTTGTAAAGATGCGTGGCAACCAGAAAGTTGTGTAACAAACTTGGAACACTTGGAAACAACACCAATCGCGCTGCTTACTTTAGAATGCATTCCGTTTCAAGGCTTTTTTACATTTCTTTTCGTTCGCTGGCTTATTTATCGACCGAGGAGTTTTAATATTGACGTCAATTTTTTATTTTTTATCCATGAAAAAATTGTACCTTTTCACTGATGTTTTAGAAATGTATTTTTAGAATATTTTCCAGCTTTAAAGTTGCTAATCTTATTTTCTCAGCTATACGCAGATCGATATTACGAATATTAAGGGTAGATCGAGGTGAATCGGATCAAAATCAGAATTCTGTTAAAAGAATGATTTCTAAGTTTAAAGTAATTTTTTATTATTAACCCTTATACGGACAACCAAAATTTTCACGGTTTTTGGACAACCGGAGTACCTGGGTATTTTCATAAATCTTTATTCCAAAAGGGTAAATCGAAGGTAAATTTTGTAGATAATGGAGATCCGAAGCGGTTGTGCGACATGTTCGCAAAAACGTAACAAATTATTAATAGAAATATGAAAATGGGTACCCGGTTGTATACATAAAATTTAATATTCAAATTAAAAGGGTATCAATTACAAATTCATAATAAAAAGTTACCTATCTAAATTTTGACTATTACTGTTTCACTATCGAAAGAAAATTATCGTCTCGGTCTACCGTATCGGTTATCTCAAGAAAAGATCTATCAAAAATTCTATTCAATATTTTATTTTCAATAAATGCACATTCCTACAAAATTTATAAATATTGCAGCACCCTGACCAAAGTTTCCATCGAAACAGTCACAAAATTGATTCACGAGAATCGATGAATCGCGCCAAATAATGGAATGAAATGAAATCGCAAATAACCCGATCCGTTGCGACCCAAAAATCCCACGCTCTACCATCAAGCAACCTCGCAATGAACAAATTCTGGTCCTCAGAATTCCGACACACTCAATTTACACCCTCGCGGATCGTACTCTCGTTACGCTACCCTATCCACGACGAGCGTTACGTCTCCGTGACGTGAAATGCAACCGCCGTTTCTCGTGCAACGCGATTCCGAGTACTTCGCCAGAAATTCCACGGCCGAGATTCGAAAATTAACTCTTGCCGAGTACTACTTCGACCACGGTTCCCGCATAATCGCACCGCTAATGACGCGTGTGCATTTCCCGTCGAAACCCCATCCGCGAACCAAGAAATCATTTTGAACGCGGAAGGCAGCTCTTTCCCTCCGCGGCTCTTCGTACGTTTCAGAGGTGAATTTACGCGGACAGTCGGCAAACTCGAGGCGGAGCTTGTAGCCTCGTCATGAATATGGAGAAAGCGACGTCGCTTTTAAGTGGTACAGGATTCGATGGACTTGTATCGACACGGTGTTGTACAGGAGTTTAACACTGGGACGATATCGGCGATTAAAATGTATTTATTCGTACCGAGGAAATGAAAAGATGAAATGTATATGGTAAAATATGAAATGCAAGGGACATCTTTATGTATATTTTTAATAGATCATGAAAAATGTCATAAAATACATCGCAGGAAATTTATAAAAATTTAATTAGAAATTACGAAACGATCGGTTTCATTTTGATAATTTTAGCGTTTGGAGTGCTTGCATGGTTGTGGAAACGATTGTTACCCAAAGGAACGTTTAACTTATTTTTTTTACAATCGTTATATGTTTCTAAATGCTACTGGTGAATGTATTTACTAAGTACATACTTTGGATTGTATCTTTCACTCTTTGCTCGTTGATAAGTAACTTAGAAAATTATAGTTTCGAATTATTTAAAGTAGTTTATACCAGGTGTAGTATCCGTAAAATAGGTAACATTATTTAACCATAAATTACCTAAAATCCCCGACATAAAATCCTTCGTTCAAAACTATTTTTCCATATTTACCAATATAAAATTCCCATTACTGAGTACTATTATCTTCACCTATCCATCATTCAAATAATTTCACAACATCGCAAACAAGATCTCTTACAAAAAAAAAATATAAGAAAGAAAAAAATTCCTCTAAACTCTTCGTAAACACGCAACAACTCGAACAGCAACAAAAACTTGCCTTTCACCTGCAAATCATTAATTACCAACAAACTCCAACAACCAGCCGATCAACGTCGCGCAAGATCCAAGATTTCTATTCGCGGCCGACTACACGAACACAGTTTCCAGTAAGTTTCGCGCGAGTTTAATTGCGCCTTAATGAACTCACAAGTCTCCAAGAAAAATCTCCCACCCTCCCGCCGACTAACTTGCTCAAAGATTAAGGCGACCCTTTGCGATCCACCGATTGTCGATGAAGAAGAGGTATCAAAGAAGAAACCATTCATTCGAGTTCGTTCATCGCTCGTTCGAACCCGGTTCGCCAGATATGGATCCAGCTTGGCAAATCTGTCTCCTAGCGTCAGACCTTAACTCCTGCAAGAAACTTCACTTTTGCTCGGTAAACCTGTACACCGTGAAACGCGACAGATAGCAAAGCGCGTCGCACGGCCAACACTTGTACGTTACTCACGGAAATCTAATTTCGTGAGTGGTCCTAGCCGGGGTAATTGAGAGCGGGCCGGATAGCGCGCGATCGTTTCACCGTACTTCATCGAGTTTTCCTTTCCAATTACCTTAATGGCCTACAGATTTTTAGCCCGACGACGCGACGAAACAATGCGGAGACTTGAGAACGATCGTGGCTTAATTTCGTACGTGTCGGAGGATAGCGTTTATTGGTCGGCCGATTCGAGAGAAATCGATGGAAATGGGAGGTCGGTGTTTGTGTTTGTTCGTTTAGGTTGAAGTTGGACGGTCTGGTTTTGTCGAGGATTTTATGGAAGGAAATATTTACGAATGTAAGGGTGGGAAATGGAATTCGTTGAATTTTTTTTAGGAATAAGTAATTTGTTTTGTGTTCGAGATTGGGGGTAACTCTTTTATGGTGGATGAAGGGTCGTTTCGACCGAGGAAAGTGAAATGAATAATAGGATCAATTGATCGTTTAACGCATTTCATGGCTTGACAATCAAAATTAAAGGTTGTGGAATATTTTAGGTATCTGTCGGTTTATATTAATGGAAGCGTAGGTTGCCATATTCTGATTGAGTCTCAGACGGCGGGTGCCATTTTGACGCAGCGGTGGAGAACGCTGCAATATGGTGCAACGATAATTTGGTTATTCTTAAATATAATATTTATATATGAAAATATATTATAAATTAGCTATGTCCAACACGTGGCCTTTCTGAAGTGTGCAGATACTTATATGCTTTATATTTTGTTATTCGTCGAATTAAAAAAAAAAAATTACAGTTCAAGCATTTAGCTAAGAAATAAAATAAAATGCTGTAATTAATTTTTTGCTTGTTTTTATAAATGTGAGTTATATATGTAACAGTAGTATTTCTTTTTCAGCCCAACAAATAATTTCGGTTGGACATAGCTGATCTAAATTTTCAACACAATTCACCCTTTAAACTTCTGTTTAAATGATGTGTTACTTGTCATTTACATTAAATAAAAAAAATAGTTGATATTTTATTTCGAATAAAATGTAGAACTTTCGATTAAAAAAAAAAAAAAAAAAAAATACGCTTGCATTAGACCACTCTACTCTCATTTTGGACTTTTTTGTGTACAAAATGTAGGACACGCGGGGAAAAGCACTTTGTCGGACCTAGTTGGGTTGAGTTCCACTCCATTAAAATCAGGAGTATTATACATATTCCCCACAACACCGAAACTCAAACCATGTTTGACATTCTTGACGTTTTTTTTCCCCCCAAAGCAAATACAGAATTCATCGCGTAAAGAACGACAGTTTCGGTCCCTTTCAAGCCTTGAAATCGTTTAATTCGTGCTAAAGTTCTGTTAATATTGGATTAACGATCGATTTTCTATTTTACGTGCACGAAATGCACGAGCAGAAAGTGAAAAAAAACAAAAGTACAATTTAAAATAGTGTCAGTGTTTTGACGATATTCTGGTTGATGCGCAACGAATATAAAATATGTGGAAAGAACTCCAAGAATGTTGTTAGATATTAGAGTGACAATTCCCACTTCGTCATGATAAAAAATCGTCACGTATAATATTAGTAGAATTCCATTTGTATTCTGTCACATTTTTCCCCGACTCGTATTGTTTTTCTTTAGCTGTAAAATGAACCACGTTGCTCATACATCATTTCAAATCTTTGTACATTCGTACTATTATTTTCAACTGACTCTATTAATGCCTTGCTGCATTGATTATTCGTAACTTCTTGTAATTGCAATAATCAAAGTAACTGTAAAAAACAAATACGCAAATAAAAATGTAAAAAATTCAGCACAATCACTATTTTTCTCTATTCAACTATTCCATTACAATCTAACAACTTAATTTTAAAATACTGTTACTGAAAAATAAGTTTCGCACCTCACAGAACACATTACATCGTACAAAATCATAAGAAAACATCGTGACACAAGATAATAAAAATAACAAAACACAAATTTAAGAATCTACTTGTATTAACCAATAGAGAAACGAAAGATAAAAACAAAAAAGTTATATTTCTCTTTAAACCTTCCCTCATTTTCCAAAACAGATCTCTCGACTTAACTTTATCTAACTTAATTTTTAATACCATTATTAAAAAGTAATTATTATACCTCATAGATCATATTATATCGTACAAAATTACCAAAAAGATCGCGAATCACTGTAGCAAAAACAAAAAACGGAAAAGAAAAATTTAACAACCCCATAACAAATAATAATACAGAAACATATATTCCTCTTTGAATTTCCCACAAATCTCCAAAATAGATCTCTCCATAGAAACCAACACAGTTAACGTTGCACAACTACAACCTCGTGCGAAACAGCGGAGAACGTGCGTTATGTTCAGCCAGAGGCGTTGGCGGTGCAACATCGCGTAGTCACATGCAAGGATTCCGTCTTGGGCTCGACTTACAGTAAGCTCGCGGTAATTACAGGTAGGCAGTGCGAGCAGTGCTTCCTGGTAGGCCGATAATTGGTGCCTGTTCGAGTCAGATAAGGTTAACAGCTCATCAACCGGTCTGTAGAACGTAGGAACTTCCACTTAATTGCTTCGTATTTCTATCAATATGATTATTTCCTTTCTCGTTCGATATCTAAACACGTTGACTGCCGCGCGCATTTTACGCGGTTTGCCCGTGGCGCCAACACGAATTTCTTATTATGCGATGTATATTATGTTGAAAAAAATAATATGTAAATTTTCCTTGTATTAACACGTTGACTGCCGCGCGCATTTTACGCGGTTTGCCCACGGCGCCAACACGAAATTCTTATTAAGCGGTGTATATTATGTTGAAAAGAATAATATTTATATTTTCCTTGTATTGATAAAGTTATTTTTGCATGTTCTGTATGGCATTAATTTCTTCGAACCATTATAGTAACACTGGTATTATTTAAAAATTTATCAGTATCGATATTTACTTTAACACGTTGACTGCCACGGGCGTTTACAGTAAAATCTCCTTCAGGCCACGCGTACCACTGTACGAAGCGTATTCTTCGTTACATTAATTAATTTAGTTTACTTATTATATAATTATCTTATTTTAATTATATAATTAACTTAGTTTATATTAATTATTATTCAATAGTTTTGTTACTTCCTCTGCGAAATATCTTTTTAAACGCATACGAATATCCTTCGCAAGTAGTCAAATAAGCGTCACCCCAATACGGGTGACGCGGCCTGATCAGAAACTTCAGTGTCACCCGAATATGGGTGACGCGGCAGTCAACGTGTTAATTATGTATTTTACTATTGGTCCCGTTGCCGGTCACCGGTGGCCTCCATGGCGTTGTAGTCAAGTCAGCTCCAACGGCAGTCAACGTGTTAAAAAAAAATCGTTCTTTTCGAGATTTTACAAAGACTCGAAGCGACAGGTACACTTTGACCTTTTCGATCACAAAAGCCAAAGATTAGATAAATTTTCAAGCTGGCTCGTTCTCTGCTGGTTTTTTCTGGTCGTTCGCTTTTCGAATCGACACGCGATTATTAAAAGAAGAAAAAAAATAAATCAGTTTCGTTTTAGTGGTTGGTTTTAAATCGAATTTGTGGCCCATCGGGAGAAGTATGACACGAGCCAATCGCTGATACTGAAAAGTGTTTGAATCGAGGATCGATGAACGATAACTGTTAAATAACACGGTCAAGGATTAGCGGTCTGCGAGCGAGTTAATCGAGCGAAAAATCTCTAGTGACATTGACGAGGAACGAACGAATTTTTATGCGTACCGTGGTACAGTTTTGTTCCAAAGTTAACAGATATATAGCATAAAGGGATAGATATAAGAAAACTTGTTATGTAAAAGTTTCTCGAAGTAGAGAGTTGAATTTTTGTAGATAGTGGAGGTGCTCCTCTTGAGATTGTCATCTTTGAATCCTATAAATTTTTGAATTTATGAATTTTTTAATTTTTTAATCTTTGAATATTTGAATGTTTGAATATTTGAATCATTGAATATTTGAATCTTTGAATCTTTGAATATTTCAATCTTTGAATTTTTTAATTTTTAGACCTTTGAACTCAAATGCGCATTACCTAAAACAGAAATCGAGGTCCTATAAAGTCATGAACTTCAAACTACTGTAAACGTACCAAAACTCACTAGCCAGTTTCATGAAAATTATACTGTACAACATTCTCACATTACATATTTGCATACCGAGATTAACTGTTTGCTTGTCGGAAAATACACTACTAACAGCAAATAATAATCCATTATTAGCAACATAATTTAATGAACACGATAACGTTTTGATGAATAGCGAAACAGTTGCACGATCCCACTGATAAATTTTTCCACGACAAACATCCCTTTCCGTTTAACCAACACGTTCCCAAAATTAAAAAGAATAATTCCTTCCGACATAATAAAAAATTGAAAGTCCTCTAACCTCTCGAAAGAATCCAACTAATTTCAAGAACCTACCAAATATTTAAATATAATCATCGCTGCACGCTTCGCAGTAGGTTTCAGAAGTATCGAAAGTTCCTCGGAAGGAAACACTTTTGGACCTAAAAAGGCACCGAGTAAGACGAAGTTGATACATGTATATCATATTTACGGTACANCTTCCGACATAATAAAAAATTGAAAGTCCTCTAACCTCTCGAAAGAATCCAACTAATTTCAAGAACCTACCAAATATTTAAATATAATCATCGCTGCACGCTTCGCAGTAGGTTTCAGAAGTATCGAAAGTTCCTCGGAAGGAAACACTTTTGGACCTAAAAAGGCACCGAGTAAGACGAAGTTGATACATGTATATCATATTTACGGTACACTCGAGACAACTTGTGGCTAAAACCGATGGCGCTTTTTAAAATACTTGCAATATAAGTTTCTCCACTCGGCCATGCGAAAAGAAAAGAATTAAAAAAGAATTAAAAAAGAAAAAACAAAAAAACAGAATTCGATACGAGTTTCAATTAATCACAAAGGCCAGGAACGGTTCACCTCATTGGCAGGGAGGCATTCAATCGATACGGTGGAACAAATTTAACAAACTCATTCTCTTGTTTAACCGACAGAGTTTCAGCAGCCACTACAGCAGAACGATGGTGAGAGCCAGTAGCAAAGATTTGCAGTGGTCTCGAGCGTGCTACAGAGAGAACCGATCCGATCGAGCATACCATTCACTTTCTGGTGTACAGTAATTTTGCAGCCGACGTTGATTAATCTGAATCAGGAACTAGACCGCGTTTACATTTAGTCTTCTGCTCGTTGCGTAATTACGAATTTATTGCACTTTGATTCGGATAGATCAACTCGGATAGATCAGACTTGTAAACGCGTCGTTTCGTGGCACATAATTTATATGAATTCTTCATGAATTAATAACAACCGCGTTTGTCATCGTTTTAGTTTATAAAGATACTTGAGATCCTAGGATACGAGGATTTTACGGTTTCAAGAATCGAAACATTGAGGATTCTTAAGACTCTGAGAATTTCTCCGTTCAATCCTTAAGATCTGAGGACTCCGGTGCTTCAGAAGGATTTAGCTCCAAGGAGCTCGAGGAATCGAGGACGCGTAAGACCTCAAGAATTCCGAAAATTCTGAATTGCTATAACACTAATTACATGTATCATCGATTCAGCTTACATAGCTATTGAAGCGTACAGTTACGTAGCGATACATAGCTATTGATCTTAGAATGCTCTTAGAATGATCTTAGGATTTTAAGGCTTCGAGAGCTGAAATTTTGAGGATCCTCAAAGCTTAGAGTATCTGTGATACCTTAAAATTCCTGAGATCTGAGAACTCAAGTGTCCGAAGATGACTCAAGTCCAAGGAAGTGGAGGACTTGGGTCATCAGCCAAAGACACAAAGGATCTTAAGGGCCCTAACTCCGCGGACCTCGGATTCTATCTTTATTCGAGGACTCTGGATGTTCTTAGTTTTATTCCACCGAAAACTGCGGATGTTCTCAGTTTTATTTCTCCTAAGACTCTGAATGTTCTCGGTTTTATTTCTCCGAAGACACTGAATGTCCTCACAATCAGTATTATTCCATCGAGGACTCTGGATATTCTCAATTCCATTCCTCCGAGGATTCTGGATGTTCTCGGTATTTATGGTACGATCGAGACCTTGGATGTCACCAGTTCCCATGAAAGTATATCTATGGAGCCTTCGAAGCATGCATATATTCCATTTTATGCGATTCGATATAGCAACATAAGGAATGAATATTGAAAAAATTGCGCGTGCCTTACGATTGTCCTTGTCGGAGTATTTTTATTCCTGTCTTGCTGTAAATTAAAATGTGAGCGTATCGTACGACTTTAATTATTGACCCTTTCTCAGTGTGGTAAAATTACGAATTCTGGTCCAAAAGATGTCTAGTTTTTTATGTTCGAAAATACTTGGGCGTGCAATAAAAAATGTAAAGAAACGTGTTTTATATGTACCTTGTTAGTAATTAGTCCGTGTATGGTAGATTTTAACCCATTCGCTACGAAGAGATAGCGAAATTCATAGACGTTTTCTGTACCATAGAATTATTTATATTTTCATTTCCATATGATCTGCTATTATTCATTAAACAATATACTTAAATTTTGCTACGTATATTTTTGTTATATCAAGAAAAATTGTATCGATTGGTATACCAACAGCTCTTTCAATTCTAAGGGCACCGTAGTGAAAGGGTTAAAACACGGGATACATAAATTAAAAAAAAAAACTCTTTCTTCGGTTAGAATAATCTTCGAAAACAAAGGTAGCAAAGAATCTGGCCACAGACTTAGATATCTTCGGTAGACTAAACAGTTTGAACGCGTTACCCTGCCCGTGACTCTCACGGGATAAACTGTTTGGTACTTGACGCTCTGCCCGTGACAGTCACGGGATAAATTGTCAATGAATTAAACAATAATATCGAATACTGCAGAATTTAATTTTTAAATTCCTGCTACATATTATACCAAGGAACTATCATCGAATATCATTGTGAATCAAATTTGATCGCTACCCCAAAAACTACCGGATATTCAGGTATCATAACTTTCCCGATAAACGATTCAACGCTCCGATCGATCTCGAATGACCCCGCTTCGTTCCCCGATTGTAATTCAAATAAAAATATTCCATTCACGAGTCGCTCGGTTTATATAGCTCCGGCACGATTAAGAATTCCACGGAACAGCGAACTCCGGAAGAACAACTTCGGGTCTCGTTTACACGACCGGAATCTGCTTCCGCAAGTCGATCGATCGTTCCTTTCACCAGGTTTCTCGTTATGGATCGATAAAAAGATAATCTTCGCCCTTCGCTATCCACATATTTGTCGCGAACCAGTTCTAAGATACACCGTTGGTTCGTTTGCTTTAGCCTAAGGTATAGACGAACCTATTGTAAAAGTAAATCCACATTAACCGTTCGTCGTTCGCGACTCTGAGTTCGAATTTAATGAGTTTGTAATTCTCGCGATGACTTTTGAACCGGTCGAAACAGTTTAACCGCTCCACGCTGGGCTCTGTGCTTTGCACAGTCCGTGCGTTTGTGCAGAGTAATGTGAAACACGTTTCACGATTTACCAATCGAAAATTAGAATACTGAAGCACTTCGGGCATTGTTTAACTCTTTGGGACACGCTGGAATTAAAAGTGTCCCACCTTTTCGATGCACCGCAATGCATGCTGGGACATTTTTAGTCCCACCCTATAACAACAAATTCAATTAAAACGATTATTATTATTTTTTTATGTTTTTACATTTTATGATTTGTTCCATTTAAAAGGCAATAAAATTTCCATCCAACATGGGTCTATTTTATTATCCGAAATCCTGTGCCGCAAAGAGTTAATTCATAGTGGTAGAGAAATATTATATATAATATATAGAGTGCGAGAAAAGAGTGTTTGGGCCGAGCGAAGTGTCAGGAAAGAGTAAGGTGCGAATGAAGAGTGTGACCGAATTGACAATTTTTATCAGAATGAAAATGTGTGCGCGATTAGACCGAACGTAGAGTGTGCGAATGCGTGTGTGAATCCGTGATCGATTGTAAGTGGATGAAGTTATAAAAGGTAAGGGAGTTCTTGCTATTGTCTGTCTAACAAAGAGTAAGCATCGCATATTTTATTTTTAATAAACTTGTAATTCCAACCCAAAAGAATACCACTTATTAATATTCCCAGAATATGTTGTCGTATGTGAGTGGACCCAAAATCGAGGTAAAACTTCAAAATAATAGCATGTGGTGAACCAACAGGTAACGTAAGCAACGTAATCATGAAACCAGTGGATCTATAAGTCACGCTATCTCGAGAATGAAAAGATACATTTAAGCTGTTCGAAGCGAAGTAAAATTTTTAAGTTACCGCTATATTCACTTGTCCTATGGATTTATCATTGCTACGTGTCTTACTGGCATCTTTTGAAGATTTGCATACACGATGCCTGCGATTTCCATATAAAAACAAATGGATAAAAGGCTTATAAATTCGGTTATAAAATCATGGTTCCACCATCGAACGCTAACAAATGACAAGAAAAAAAAAGGAAAAAAAACAGGTTCGCGGTTAAATAAAAAGCCCGTTAATTCTCGACTGTCAGCAGCATTAAAGCTAGCCAATCCATTGAAAGCCATGGAACGGGGTCAGTTCTGCTAACTAAAACGGTTTCATCGATAACTATACCGGAGGCTGGCAGCCGGTGGTGGGATATTTAACACGTACGAACTCATCTGGCTCGCACACGTGCACCAGACGAACACCTACACGCTTATACACAGCCACCGCTATTACGGCCGAACGCCGCACAGAAACGTCGTCCCGCTCGACTATTGATATATTTCGACGTTTACGACTTGAAGCAACTTTCCCTAATATATGGCTGGACTTGGATTGTAAATTTCCTCACTTCCGAATATGTACCCCCCTTCCAAACCATTCAGCCATTCTCTATAACCCCCTATGCTCTACCCGGTATTTACTCACGCGCCCCTAAACTACTATTGGAGCGAACGAGGGAGCGAGAAAGAGAGATACAGAGAGAGAGAGAGAGCATGGGGAGAGAGATAAATAGAGAGAGAGAGAGATAAAAACAGAAAGCAAGGGGGAGAGAGAGATAGAAATAGATAAGGATAGAAAACAAGGGCGGAGAGAGAGCGGGAAAGACAACGCAGGGGAGAGAGAGGGAGGGATAGAGAGATAAAGAGAGAGAGAGAGAGCGGGAGAAGAGAGAAAGCGGGAGAAGAGAGAGAGCGAGAGAGGAGAGAGAGCGAGAGAGGAGAGAGAGCGAGAGAGGAGAGAGAGCGGGAAAAGAGAGAGAGCGGGAGAAGTGAGAGAGCGAGAGAGGAGAGAGATTGGAAGAAGAAAGAGATCGGGGGAAGAGAGAGATCGGGGGAAGAGAGAGATCGGGGGAAGAGAGAGATCGGGGGAAGAGAGAGATCGGGGGAAGAGAGAGATCGGGGGAAGAGAGAGTGCGGGGGAAGAGAGAGAGCGGGGGAAGGGAGAGAACGGGAGAGGAGAGAGAACGGGAGAGGAGAGAGATCGGGGGAAGAGGGAGAGCGGGAAAAGAGAGAGAGCGGGGGAAGAGAGAGAGATAAGGACAGAAAGCAAGGGGAGAGAGAGAGTGACAACGCGAGGTGAGAGAGGGAGAGATAGAGAGAACGCGGTGGAGAGAAATAGAGAGAGCAAGTGAGAGGTAAAGAGAGACAGAGAGAGAGAGAAGTAAAGAAAGAGCGAGGATGGATAGAAAGGGAGAGAGAAGAGAAGGTTGCAGAGAGAAGATGGTTCGATTCTTCAATGTAGGTAGACATCGTACAGCTTCCCGCCCCTTGTGCTCGTTCATCCCCAAATTTCGTCCTGAATTTCCCACCAACGAATATTTTCGAACGTCACAGGAAGCCCAACAGCCAGACCACGTTTCCGTAGGGTTAGATAAAGCACCGACTGCTAAGGGAATTCGAGATCGCGTGGAGAACGAGGGAAGAAACGAAGCTCGCGTGATCAAGTTGAAAACGAGATAGGGGAACAGGAAGTTGTACGTTGAAAGGAATGGGCATTCTTGACGCGTAACTAGCAGCGTTTTACGGAATAGGAATCCAATTTTTATTTGCCAACGGTCGCACGCGAGGATGCTACCAAATTGTTGGCGAAAAGGTAAAATATATTAATTCTTCGGGAAAAAAAAAGTAAAATCGAGAAGTATTTTAATATTTTGTAATTTGGAATTCAATTTTTTAAGACACAGGCGTTAAAATAATACGGAAACCCTATTTTTAACGTACTCTAAATGCTACGCACCGAAAGTCGGCCACTGGATTTTTGAATAATTATATCTGCGAAATGAAGCTTCGCGTTACGAAACGACAGAGGAATTTTTTTTATTTCTTTCGTCACCTACAATTTTTTTTTTTCTCCTTATCGCAGAAAAATATTTTAACCACAAAGCTTGACCGTAATATTATTATACTTTCATTATGTTTTCACGGTGCTTTTTCGTATTAATTATTCTTAGGTTGAAATTCCCTCGTACACGCCTCCTGTTTCATAAGATTCTCTCACAGACGCAATCGAAACTTGCTAGATTACGAGCCAAAAGAGAGCGTCACGAGATCGACGGACGGTCTCTGATCCCAATTACGATAGAACTCATTAGAGAAATTATCTGCACGACGACCGACAGAAAGGGAACGAGGAAACGTTCGACAAAGTACTTACTTCTGTCGGAGTTGGTTGGCACCAGGCGGCGACTGTTATAATTTTAAAGACGTTCCGCGCCAGGAAGAAAACTGCTCTGCCGTAATTTATGACGAAAGCCTCTCTAAGTAATTAACAGAGGGTGAGAAAGGTGGAGAAAGAGAGAGAGAGAGAGACGAACCGTTTACTTTTTTTGCAAGAGTTCAGCGTTCGAGAGAATTGTTTCGATTCAACACCGAGGCAAACTCGAGCTAGTAATTCTATGGGAGCTCTCGTTGAACCTGTCGGAAAATCCTTTGGTACGAGACAATGGTGTGAGAAGTGAAAGGACCAGGGAATTTGATAGAAGTTGAGAGGAACGGTAGAAAGTGAACATCGTTTTTCTTTGCCTTCGTTTGGAATTTTACTATTTTTCCGACGCGTATTGTTCGTTCTTTCTCTGCTTTTCTGATCGATTCGTAGAAAAATGGAAGAAATGTTATCATACTAAATAGAATTTGGATGCTGAAGGTACACATTTCGAAATTGCATCGATACTATATATCAGGATGATTTTTAACATTAAAACTACATTAGAACGAAGTGGTCAAAATGACTCGTTTGTAATTTTTTACATAAATTCTATAAATTAAGAACGACGCATTTTTAGAAACTTTCAATGATTTTTTGGAAGTTAATATGAAGAAACATGTATATATTATCTCAAATACCCATCATTTTGATTTATTTGGTACAAAAATTAATCTGCTTTAATGAACGGTGGTTCTAGTGTTAAATCTACACAAATTTTTAACAGTCAATACAGTTGATACATAGATGTGCCGTCGCATCTTTAATTAAAGTCTGAAGCAAATCTAAAGTAAAGTCCAAATTACTGATTCACTTTGGCTAATACGCCGTCGTTCTACGATCGGTTAAAATTTTTATTAGATTTTAACCAAACACACGATACAAACAGCCATGTCACATGAAAAAATAAAAAATCGCGTTTAAATAATTCATATAATTCCCCGCGAAATTCAAATAAAATCGCATCATCCGTGGATAGGGAAACCCGCTTCGATTCGCAACAACTTCAAAAGCGTTTCATGCACGACCTGTGTTTGTACAACGTTTCTTATCCTCTCGTTGCGATCCGAATTCATCATACCCGGTACAAACAGACGCTAACTTCGAAACAATTCCCGTGGTATTGTACAAACGCGCTCTCAATTACGATGCGCTTCAACCGAAGCGAAACGAAATAGTAACACTGCCCACGAGCCGGATGCTCGTAATAAATAAATAACACAGTCGATGATAAAAAAGAAAGTTGCCATGCGTGAAACGCGGCTACCGGTTGCAAACTCAATTACTGGCGCCGAAATTAAATTTTGCCGGTGCTTTGTAAGGTTAACGCGGAAAAAAAAAAAAAAAAATAAATAAATAAATAAAAGGAACCAGGAAAACTCTCGTTTTTACGTTAAATATCGCGCTCCTTTCAGAATCTCGACGGACGACGCGAAATTATTTAAAAAAAAAGAAAAAGAATTGCAAAATTCGTGTAATCTTAAAACGATATAGGTATGAAGGTGTTCTACGCGTTGATCTGATTTTATATAGGTATTAGAAAAGTAAATTAGGGCACAAGATGAGTTCATGGAAGAATTATAATATGCTTAATGGAAAATTAAGCATGACTTTAGGACTGAAATGTGCAAGATTTTTGCTTGGATTGTTAAAAGGTATAATTTAAAAAGGATGGAGGTTACTTCGAACTTTCAATGTTTAAAGCAAGTTTTTAATATATATATACGTTTTACTTGCATGAAAAAAAATCTACCCACTACAGTGATATCACTTTTCACGTCAAATAGCCTATTTTACTACATGTTTTGGTCAAAAACCTAATTTTTAAAAATATAGTGAGTCTTTCCATTTTAATAAAAATCGTCAATTTGTTATTTAAGTACTTAAAAATTGCTTCTGCTATATTGTAAATATTTCTAATAAAGCTAATTGTTAAAAATCTACCAATTTTCATCGCAATAAAAATTCTTCCAAAAATCTATCAATTTCCATCAAAATAAAAATTCTTGGAACCTTCTAAAAATTTACCAATTTCCATCACAACCAATATCCTTCGAACCTTTTGCAAAATCTACCAATTTTCAGTAGAATAAAAATTCTTGGAACCTTCTAAAAATTTAACAATGTCCATCACAACCAATATTCCTCGAATCTTTAAAAAATCTACCAATTTCCATCGCAATAAAAATTCTTCCAAAAATCTATCAATTTTCATCGGAATAAAAATGCTTGGAACCTTCTAAAAATTTAACAATTTCCATCACGATCAATATTCTTGGAATCTTTAAAAAGTCTACCAGTTTCCATCGCAATAAAAATTCTTCCAAAAGTCTATCAATTTTCATCTGAATAAAAATGCTTGGAACCTTCTAAAAATTTAACAATATCCATCACGATCAATATTCTTCGAATCTTTTACAAAATCTACCAATTTCCATCTCGATAACTCTTCAAAAGAACCTTTCGATGCATCGATCAACCCAGCGAATCAATTATAAGCTCTCGCTTAAACAAAATATTGTAGAAATCAGAAAGAAGAAGTAAAAAAACAGAAACGAGGCGTGGCTCTATTTAAACCACCTTAGCTAAGCGTTAAGATGAATTACGGTGTGAACTGGCGCCGACACGAAGCTCGTTTCGTTCATCTCGAAGAAGTCTCGGGCTCGCTCTTGTTTCTTGTTTATCGTCTCGAGGCTATTTTCAAGAGCATAAGGGGATCCGTTCTTTTTGGTGGCACGGCCATTGTCACTTGACGTTAAGCCTGCTCGCCCTCTTCTCGAAAAATACGAACCTTGGAGGGTGGCTTTCAATTCGATGCTGTCGCTCGTGATACGGGACACGTTATAACAAGCCCGTCGCTCCTGTGTCCAATAATTCCTGGCAAACTCGAATCGTTCGTGTACATTTATTTAGCCTCACCGTCCACCGAGTCTTACGTGACTTCTCAACCTGATACAATTTTTTGGAGCGCTTGAGTAACGGTGTGAACAAAAATTGGCGATCTTGAGAAATTGAACGCGGGTATTCGTGTTGCGATGCATTTGATGGAAGGCAAAGTATTCGTGTAGAAGAGTAAAAACAGTGGACAGTGATGAGAGGAGAAATTATTGAACTGTTCTTGTCGTTTTCTTTCAGAGAATTTATTACTATATTTTTTAATAATTTTTAAAAATTCTTTTTTAGCATTGAGACTACCGACGATTAATATAGACCTATTTGTACCCCAAGAAATAAAAATGGTAGGTGTTCTAAAAAAATACATAACGCAAGGAAAACGAATCTTTGTCTATATTTTTTACAGAAAATCATGAAAAATCCTTCAAATTGAATTATTGTGAATTTATAGAATTTCTACGAGAAATTACAAACCGGTCATTTTGATCGCTTTGATAGTTTCGGTGTTAAAATTCTTCTAAGTGAAAATCTTAGTAGATGCACATTAATTTCTTGAAACTTTTATATGAGTAACAATCGTGAATCAATTTTTAAGCGATTAAGAAGAATTCAGTTGTGAAAGTAGAATAGAAAAGAATTAAATTCCAAAAACAATCTCTGTCGAGTACACAATTTTGATTAGTGTCGAAGAGAACTGATACACTCGAAGACTCTTTCAATTGATTAAAGAAAAACAATCGAATTTTGGTTCCACTCGATGCTCTGTGCTGTTGTACATTAAACTTGTTCTGTACCATACAGGTTTATGCAAATGTTTAAAGAAAAATAAATATTTGTCGAGAATATTTGAATAATTAGTGTATCAATCGGAGATATATCGGAATACAGAATTCTAAAATATGCACAAGTTATGCTCGATAAGTCTTGTCTAGTATCTTTGACTAGAAAATGAGATGCAGCAAGCTGGTTGCATCGGACACTCTGTCATACTCGATAACGTGCCTCGAATCCCGAGCACCAGGCAGGTAAAAATTGTCTTTACCCTTCGTTGCCGCCATTGCTCCGCTTCGCTTTCCTTTCTATTTTGTTTCTGTTACATTTTACATTTTTGTATGTACGTGTCTTGTATATTTTTGCATTTCCGTGCTCTACGTCAACCTTCGTGTACCAGATTTCTTCTATTTCTCGTTCCCCTCGGAAGAAATAATATTGATCGAATTTATGAAACGATCACAATCGTGCATACTAATCTAGTTTTTTCTTAAATCCTCTCTGTATTGATTTGCAATTGTAAAATTTGTACATCGATTTCTTTCTTTAATATTTTAAACCACAGATACGACCTGTTCTTATACTCTTTGATTTGCTGTCTCTTGCCATTTTAAATAGAGAACTTCAAGGAAACATGCATTTTTAAAAAAAATTGCAATCATTAATATCATTAATAAACTCTGATGTCCCCTGAGAGGAGACGTTCGAGTGCAAAGGGTTAATCCCTTTAAAAATTAAAAAATTTTCTAATTTTTTTTAACACAAAAATAAGTTACCTATTTGTACGAACTTAAATAGACCCGATGCGCCAATCCTGCAGCTAATTGACCCCAACTAACAACGAAACATACCATACAGTTTAATTACGAAAAAACAAAACGAAGTCGCCATCGAATTACCATTTTCCAACGAAACTGTTCTCTTTAAAAAAACATTTTGTCGTCTGTAGATAAAGGGAACGACGGCGTTAAAGAGATACGTGCACAGGGCCAAGACAGCGGAACGTTCTTCGCCGGGAATAGCAATGGAGACAACGAGGGTGCAAATTCGTTTCCAGGTTCGTTCCTTCCCGTTAACCGGGAACTGATTTTCTCCGGTAGTCTCCATTTCTTTCGTTCCACACCCTTTTCCACCGTTCCTTTCCACTCTCGCGTGTACGCCCTCTCTCGCGCAACGATGCTTTTGAATTTTGAAAGCTCGAGGAATCCCATTTTCCGAGGTTGCTCTAAGAACTCGATGGCCAACTCCTGCGCGCTGCAAAATTTACTGTACCTTTTTCTGTGCTACCGCTACGTATAATGTTTGTTATGGTGTTTCGCGTTTGTAACATGGTCTCCCGAGATATGTGTAATTTTCCCGCGAATGCAGATTTTAGGAAAATTTTAGGAAAAGGTTGGTTGCGATTGTTGAATTAGAGAGAGATGATACACTTGAATTCTTGAGTTATTTGTTTCTTAAATCGGAGCAGTTTTCACGGTTCTTTTAAAACCAAAGGTTCCAAATTAAAGAAGCAAACAGAATTGTTTAACGACACTTTTTCTATATTGTTTTAGAAACTGTTTTACTGTGATTTAAACAGATTATACATATATCAGCGGTTAATTGCATTAATTTTATTTTTATAACCTTCCTTACAATTAGCACAAGAAGTATTAAAATACGAAAGCTACATCTTCCTAAAACAGTATCCAAATTTATCGAAGTATCAAAAAAAATAATTGATCTATTTAAAAGGCAATATTCACGATATTGAGAGAAAAAAAAAAAAAATTCGAGAATTCTGCGGTTTTTGATTACAAGGATCGAATAACACGGAAGTTCAAAAGCGCATGCTGCAAAATAGGTAGCAGAGAATATACTACCATAAAAAGTTTATTTAACCGAGTTCAAAAGGCACCTCTTTTTCCTATAGAAAAATTGATTAAACCAGCTACAATTTAAAAAAGAAAAAAAAAAAACCGTTCACCGCGAATTGCACTGAAATTAAAATGCCACGAAACATTAATTCATCCTATTTAAAAATCTACGATAGCAGTTCCCTTGTAATGCCTATCACCAAGCCTCAACCGACGCGGAGTACTCTACCGCGAAATAATACTCTCTGATATTAGCTTCGCGATGAATTTCACAGTTCGCTCCACTTTTATTTCGGAAGAAACGTGGAATGGATCCTTTCACGAAGAGAAGAGGACAATGCAGCTTTCTTCTGCAGAGGTCCTGCCGTTCGGATACGTACTCCGCTTTAATTGCCATCTCGCCGCGAGCACGAGAGGAGGACACAATACGCTGATAAGGGGTGAAAAGGTGATAAAAGAACAAGAGACGCGAACGGTCGTGTACGTCGAAACCTATAGAAATTGTTCGGCGCTCGGGTCGACCGGAAAGAAATGTATCGAAGCGTCAAAGGTCGATGTTAAAAAGCGTTCTCGATAACGTACTCACGCACAAAGGCGAAATTTTGATAGAAGCTGTCTCTGGACTTGGCATACGTACCTGAAACAAACAAAAGCGAACGTGTTGCTATAAAAATTGAAAAATTATTGCTTTGGTAATACAGGTGGTCAGAGGTAATTAATTAAAATCAAGACGTTGCGCACGAAGCTGTTTACTTCAAACCGTCGCAGCTACGTATACCTTTGGGTACCTTTGTGTACCTGAACTTTAATTTCTGTCGTTCCTTCGATTTTTACACGGCTTCGCGCCAGCCTGGTGTTTGCGCATATTTTTCGTCCGTTTTTCTTTCCACCTTCTCTCAGTTTTCTTCGCGATTCCTGTTTGTAATGTTTCTTCCAAGGCTTCGCGGGGACCTGGTTCGTTTCTGGTAACCAGGCCCCCTCTTGCGAGCCTCTTAACTTTCCTTTTTATTACCCTTTTCCACCCCAGTTATGTTTTGCCGAGCTTATAAACCGACCCAAAATATCTACAGTATTGAATTCATTTATAAGTTTACAGTTAAGATTCTGGTGAAGTTGAAATTAGATTGGGCGAGTTTTAGGGTTTCTGTGATACAATTATAACTTGGAGAATTCTGCGGTTTTGGGTTACAAGGATCGAATAGCGTGGAAGTTCAAAAGCGCATGCTGCGAAATAGCAGAGAATATACTACTCGGGAAAAATTATTTAGCGCAATTCGAAAGGTACCATTTTTTTTTTTTATTAAAGGCTTCCGGGTGTAAGCTATATCCTTACGAAAGAAATTTTCCAACGTTTCGTCATCCCATCTCGGTTCATCAAGGTTCGAGCGATGTTTCATTTAATCTGCTTAGTTAAGTACGTTAACATTTTCTGAGTTACCGTTACAAAGACAGAACGTGGAATATGGAATAACACGAATGATTCGAAAAGAAAAAGACGATTGATTGAATGACCCGAAATCCGTAGCAGGGTTAAGAGATCGCTACACTGTGAAACTTTTGTTACAAGTGGTTTGATAAATTAATGCGAACGGTGAATTGAATATTGGCGGATTATCGGGGATTTAAATATAAATTCCGATCTCGAGCCTCGATCTGGTGACAATTAGACATCGGATTCCGATAAAGGTATCCGTTAATAGAGAGATTAGCTCGATAGCGTAAGCGTCGGGAATCTATTAACGAGAACGGGATTCCGCTTGCACGGTCATTCACGGTCTCGATCATTTATTCCTGGCGAGAGGTGTACGTCGCACGACGTTACGAGTGATTCGATCTTCGTTATCCCGGGTCGGTGGCCAAAATTAGGTTCATTGGGAGGTCTGTGACGTTTGATAGCCTTTGGACCGATGTTTCGAGGATTTTGTTAGGGTCGATGGTGTTAACCCTCTGTGGCGCCGTGTGACTTAAGAGTTACAAACTAGTGTATCTGTGTTGTAAAAAATTTATTTTATTTTTTAATTAACAATTGACACTGTACTATTCATCTATGGGAATTATTAGTTTAAAAATTTTGAAGTCGAAGTGAAAAACTGTGATCAATCGTAATTTTTCTGTGACAAGCAGGCAAAATCTTGGTTACAGAGGGTTAAGAAAATAATTGGAATATAGTAGTTTAGATTTTGAAGTTTGAATATTATAGAATTATACATTATATTTATTATGAGTTTGGTAACATTTTATGACTTTTAAGTTTGATTTGCCAATAATACTATTTTAAAAAATTAATTTTGTTTCGTAGCTGGTCTGCTAGCCTTCGATGGGTCATATTTGTTGCAATGATATTTGGAATATATTAAAGGAGATTTTGTTTCAAATATTCGATAACATTTTAAGTACTTTCAAGATGAATTAAATATCTTTTAATTTACTTTTCAGTTCGATAATGTACAAATTTGTTATTCTTATCAACATTCTTTCTTTTTTCGTTTTTTTACAATCTCAAAATTTTGAGAAAAATAGAACCTTGAAGATATTGAAAGAATTTTATTATTTAATATTCATTTGGTACAAATTTATCATATCTATCAACAACATTCCTCTTTTCTTTATTTTTTTACAATCGCTATAAGCGAAACTGAGAAAAATAGAACCTTGAAGATATTGAAAGAAAGAAACGTTTCTTTTCGTTTCATATGACAAGATTGCTTCTGAGATTTGACAGCTTGCTGTATCAATTCGTTCCAGTACTGCGTTCACTTGTACAGTTCATGGAACTTCTCTGTTTATTCTTTCCTGTACCCGAGCAGGGTTTACAAGCCTATAGTCGTAAATTCGAAGGAACGAAAGTCGCTCGAAAGTAAACTCAAGGGTGGAAACAGTTTCGCTGGAAGTTTCAAGAACTCCGGCATAAAAAGTGTACTCGTAAATAAGCTTGCGTTGTTCTGGTAAACGGTCCCGTCCACGAGTCATTGCATCGGTGGACATTTTGACGGTGGTAACTAAATTCAAACACGAAACACCGATATACATAATATCAATACATTCGCGGCGACGTGAATTCGCGTTTTTACAATTTCTTTTACTGGTAAATTGTAATATTTAATTTCTTTCAAATTTCAAACAATAGACTCTAAATGATTAGAATCATATCAAAAAACAATATTTCTTATATTCGCAACTATAATATAAACTTTTTTTATTTTAAATTTGTTAAGCGACTTGTGGACGGGAGCGTATACCTAAACGAGTTCAATTTCGAAACCACGAACGAACTTAATCCGGAGATCAAAAATGAAATTTCGAATTGAAACGCAGATCTATTTCAAAGTATCAAGATAGGTTACAACAGATTCAATTAGAAGTTCCATGAACTATTACAATGTAATTCCCCGGATCCACGCAACTGATAGACCAAAAACAGTTCCAAGTTCCAAACCATATCATACTTAAGCTCCCAAAACAGTTCCAAACACCAATCCTAAAATATCTCTAAATTCAGTCCACAAATTGATTCCACGTGTAAATCCTTAAATCCTCAAACAAAAACAACTTCAACTTCCAATCAACAACTTCCCAACCATCTCCGAATCCCACTAATCTTGTCCCCCTTAGTCTAATCCAGTGCTTCTCAAACTTTTCTGAATCATCGCTCTTGGTCAATTTTTAGCAAGTAATAATAGTAATAGTTAGTGAAGATCTCTTTTCTTTTTTTTCAATTCACTTTCAAAGAAATGGAAATTTTTGTCGCGAGAAAGATAAAGACCTTTTTTTTATCCGCATTACTCGCG
>SMSQ01026293.1:103565-150273 GCA_019453375.1 Ctenoplectra terminalis | reverse complement strand
TTTTTTTTTTCAGTTAAAAAATACCAGATTTTCTTTAAATATCAACTATTTCATAAAAAGCAGGTATTACTTCACATCAAACAATGAAAATTCGATCAAAGATACAACAAGGACAATTATTCGTCACAGATTTCCCCGTTCGTAACCACGAATCGTCGTTACCCATCCTTAATCGCGAATCTTCTTCTTCCTCATGGCGAATAAAGCAGCAGGCTGGCAAATAAAATCCAAAGGAGAGTATGAACCGGCGAATAAAGTGCGTATTCGATACACGTACGAACGTAACTGTAATAAAGGAAGGTAATAACTCGGTTCTGCCCTATGAACGTACTGCGAAATACCTTCAGCAACCTGTTCTATCTCGCTATCTATTAACCTTCCCTTTCTTCCCGACTTTTCCAGCTTTCGTTGCTCGTTCCGTGTAACATATATATACATGTACATCTCTACAGGTCTTGGCGCACGGTCCTTTACGATGAGGATAAAAATCGGAAGCCGAGCGTGCCAAGATTTTACGGTGCCACGATTCGTTTTTTTTTTTCCTTTTTTTTATTCTTCTTTTTTTTTTATGATCGATCCCGGTGACTCGATTTTCTCACCGTTGAAATTTTCATTCGAGCCGTGATTCCGCTGGAAGAAGGGGATGAAGTTTGTTTTCGTTGTCGGCCGTTGACAGAAAGAGAATGGCTGGTTGGGCCGATGTTTGCGTACGCGGGACGAGAAAGAAGTGACCGTTTCTCAGCACGTAGTAATCTTTTACGATGCTCCACCGTGACAGGATTAACGTTGCGGGGCTTACGGCTACCGCGTATAATTTTATTCCCGCTTATCGTACGAACGTAAACCGCGTCGCGTTCACTTCGTCATTTTATTCATTGGAAGCTGGTCGTCTCGCGAAGTACACTCGAGGAAAGTCGAACGGGTTCTCATCGGGCGTAGTCTCGATAATATCTACTTTTAATAAGCTCGAACGATATCTTTGGTAGATAGGTTCTTTAAAAAGAAATGGATGATTTGGCGTGGAAAAAATAGACCGTATCTTATGTCAGCTTAACGTTCTTTTCTGTTACAATTTGTCTCGAATATGATTTTATAATTTTCTGTATATCTCAAAGCTGTGTGTTTNACCGTTGAAATTTTCATTCGAGCCGTGATTCCGCTGGAAGAAGGGGATGAAGTTTGTTTTCGTTGTCGGCCGTTGACAGAAAGAGAATGGCTGGTTGGGCCGATGTTTGCGTACGCGGGACGAGAAAGAAGTGACCGTTTCTCAGCACGTAGTAATCTTTTACGATGCTCCACCGTGACAGGATTAACGTTGCGGGGCTTACGGCTACCGCGTATAATTTTATTCCCGCTTATCGTACGAACGTAAACCGCGTCGCGTTCACTTCGTCATTTTATTCATTGGAAGCTGGTCGTCTCGCGAAGTACACTCGAGGAAAGTCGAACGGGTTCTCATCGGGCGTAGTCTCGATAATATCTACTTTTAATAAGCTCGAACGATATCTTTGGTAGATAGGTTCTTTAAAAAGAAATGGATGATTTGGCGTGGAAAAAATAGACCGTATCTTATGTCAGCTTAACGTTCTTTTCTGTTACAATTTGTCTCGAATATGATTTTATAATTTTCTGTATATCTCAAAGCTGTGTGTTTCTTTTCAAAAAAAATCTCAATTTATCAATTAAGATTCTATGTAACAATAGACAACTATGTCATCTACAGCGTAACTCCGGATGAGATGGTTTTGTAAGTGAAACGACTCAATCTTATGTAGACTACAAAATGTTCAGTTTCCTGTCTTTAATAAATATTAATATTATAACTCCACGTGTATTTATTTAAGAAACTTTTTTTATTGAATTGAATTCTTTTTATTAATTTAGCATATTTCTTAATTAAACTTACGATGAACTGATCGTTCGAACAAAAAAGCGAACCATTATTTCCCAACTTACCCTACTATTAAAAATTCCCGGGTAAAGTATCAATTGATTTAAGAGATTTCAATGGCCCACTGTTATTAGACAGAAGAAGGGATGTGCGAGCCAGAGTGGTGTACACAGCGGGCCGGTTCGATGAATCCCGATCACGTAGGTGCGGCCCATGCAGCGGAACGCACATCCATTCCGGGTTACTGAGAAGCCATGGCCTGCCAGGATAATGTCCAGATTCGTATTCCCACGTGGTGCCAGGATCATGTAGATCCGCCTGCCATTATCGGGAAATCCGCCTATCGAAAACGTGATACCCGTCTTTTGCGGCGCGTAAATCAAACCGCACATTGCCGCCGCAGGGATATTCCGGGACGCTTTTACACGCGGCTGGATCTCGCCTGTTAGACCGGTTTGGCGATTTTGTCTAGACCAATTGCCGCCTATGGGGATTCGAGATGATCGAACGTAGGGATCACCCTTCGACGACCAAGAAGTTGTACCTGCGGATGTAAGTCGGGCACTGTTTCGTTTGGATAGGTTCCGTGATCCATACCGAGGTAATAAATGTCCCAAAATGAACATACCTTCAGCTGAAAGAGTCAAGACTGGAAATTGTGTGTCCTAACACGTTAAGCGCCACGTCGGTCCCTGTGGACCGACGCTCAAATTTTTGTTTAGGCGTCGTTGGTTTTTGAGGATTTTTTTTAGCAATTTCAAGAAATAATACCTTATAATTCATTAATGGGTTTTATTAAATCACATTAAACAAAGATACGACTTTCCTTTGCAGGCCCTTACAATTTTCTTTTTAAATTCTTAACTATTTTACGATCAAATGTTTTTTAATTAGTATCACAGTCGCTGATCGCTCTTCACATTTGTGGACACTGTTGTCACAGATTTTGGTACCAGAAAGCTAACGTCGTGCGCTCAGAATATTTAATTTGATAATAAATGAAAATTCACTATGTGGACGACAAAATTTGTCGAATAAAATAGTAAAATAGATATTTTAGGAAACGGTAAATTGGAATACTTGGAATAACTTCGGAGAGATTTTTTTTCAGTAGAAGAGGAAGTGATTTGGATGTTCGTAACAAGCTGTGACATTTCTCGAACCGGTAAATAAATAGACAAATTATCTACGAAAAGAGTTGTTCGTTGTAACTTGACAAATGTTAGATACGTATTTTACGTCCGACAGTAATGTTAAAAAAAATTGTACCGCGTTCCGTGTATATCTCGTTACCGAAGAATTAAAATAGTGGGTACGTCTCTAATGATGGAAAGAGTGGTAACATAGGGGGAGAAAAAAACAACGGGGAAAATTGAGAAATGAGAAACAGCAGGATAATGGTGGTTAGTTAACGTTTCAGGGGTTGATGGTGCAGCAGCGTGTTGGATCACTCGGTGAATCGTACGATCGCGGTGTTCCGAATCGTTCGAACTGTTGCACCGAAATTTCGTTGCACCGATGAAGACCGTGATTTCGATCAATGATTCTCTATCAGTCACACATCTACATGGATTGCTCATCCAACGGTGTTTCAAAAATACTCTGTGAAAAACAGTATATCAGTTTTCGACCGTCGATGAATTGCTGCGGTGAAAATGTCGGAGTGATTGTTTTTTTTTCCTTTTTTTTTCTGACCTGGCTTTTAATGGGAGTACGTTATTACCACGCAAACTAAACGTACCATGCTTGCGGAATTTTTTAATATTAATTTACTCGCATACTCTGTCCTCTATTAACATCGATTGGTTGATTCAATTTAATTCTATAACACTAGATTTATTATTTTTTGTTCTATTCGCAACCAAGAAACTATTAATAAGCACAGTATTTTCGAGTCTTTAAAAATGATCAAAAATGAAGCGCATAAATGAAACAAAATTATGTGTATCGAAAATGAAGAATTATCAAAACTATTTGTAAATTTTCCAAATTGTCTACAGTTCCTGTTCTGAAAATACAATTCTATCTCAATTCAATTCGCTACTGATCGAAGAAATAGAAATAATAAAATCACACACGAACCTCGTAGCAATCGGAAGAAAACGAATAATTTAAAAGCACAGGAATAATTTTCCAAGAACTCTTTCGAACCTCGCCGAAATCGATGTCGGTGACCCAGATCGAGCATAATCGTAGTAAACGCGTGGTCCCAAAGCTGATGGCGCGAGGAAACGAGCGAGGGCATCCTTTGCGCGAGCGAACGCGGTAGTTGCCAAATCCAATCAAGCCGATAATTGACGCGGCGTCCGGCGACGGTATAGACCGGTCCGGTGTTTTCCGTTTAAATAAATCAAAAGGCCGATCGAATGAATTTAAAACGCACGAACAAAACAAAAACGGAAGAAAAAAACGGTGACAGGGAAAGAGGAGGAAGGCAGGAAAAGGGGATGAACGGACCGGTGGTTCGATTGATTTAACCGTAACTTCGGTTGCGTCTGGCTGGATTATCAAGAATTTAACGAACCATTGAAAAAGTTCGTCGAACCCCGCTCTCCCCGCGTTATTTAATTATTTCTTCGTGTTCGATGAATTCCGCTTGAACCGAAGGCGAGCGCGAAACAGATGCACGCGGCCGGATACGCGCGATTAACGCGTTCCACTATCGCTTTGTATGGATGATTCGATGGTGAATCGGGTATAAAAATTTTGATGGCTAGAGAAATGTAACGTGTTTATACGAGGTATTGCAAAATTACACGATCAATTTGTATCGGCATATTGGGTGAGTAGAAGTAAGTAAATAATATTGTGCAAGCGTAAGTCTGTGGTTGCTTTATTAATAAATGATAATATCCTGTATATTTGAAAATACAGGTTGAACGATGAGAAACGGAAGATAAAAATATTTTAACTTGGTTTGAAAACTGAAAAGATTGTTATGTAAAAGATTTGCATTATTTAAGTATGTAGATGCGACGATATAAATTTTTTTGCGCGAATTATTGATATATGTTAAACCATTTTAACACTTCCATCCAAAATAAGAGCGTCCTTGTTGCTTAACCTCAATAGGTGATACTTTTTTGTAATTCCAAGGATAAAAAAAAATATTTTAGTTGACGAAATTATGCAATTAAAGCTTTCTTTTCATCGATGACGTTTGTTAAATATCGAATGCTAATCAACGAATCAAAAATGCTGCTCGCGTCGAGATCGGGAAGCGATACTTATCGGCTGCTTTTATACGAGCGATTTGAATCGAAGGACTCCGTCTTACTTCGATGCTTTTCCGAGTCCTTCCGGCGAAAAGATTTATAAATATTAATAGCCGTGAGAATGGTATATACGTCGATAGATCTCCATGAAAATAGGGGCCGCGAGCTTTCGCGAGAGATTTATGCAGCGACCGGTTGGTATTTGAAACTCACCAATGCGCACCGTTTTCATTGATATTCGCCGCTATATTTTGTGGCTGTTATTCGATTTCGCGCTCGACGCCGGTACACAAACAGTGGGCTTACTTGTAGCTTTTTGATCGTTCGTAAATATCTCTCCATCATATTTCTCGATCGGCAAATGGACTTAACAGGTAGCGGAAAGGAAATGAAATGCTAATTTGTTGCAATTTATAAAGAAGAAAGCATTCGTGGGTTTGACAAATAGAATGGTATTCTGTTTCATGGACATGGAAATCGTTAAAACCGTTTTGAAGTTAAATAAATATATCTTTATCCTAAAATAAATCCCGTTCTATCATTCGATACTTCGATACTTCAATGCATTTTTTTTTGCATTGTATCGATCTTAACAAATGGAAGATGAATCTATGAAAGCAAAGGACAAAAATAAATAATAATAAAATATCGTAGTCTTCATTGTACAAAATAAATTTAACTGTCTTCAATTTTCCAAAATTGATGCAAAATATTGTCTTTCCTTCGAGTATTGGTTCTATCATGATTAATTTTAAATATTCCACCGCACCGTCGGCTCGTTGTTAAATACACAATGGCACAAAAAATTCATTATTTCGTTAAGAAAGAATACACCGTTCCCGCTAGATTACAATTATAAAGCAAAAAATAAAACGCTCGAAACTCTCCACTTTAGACAGAACCTCGTCAATTTGAACAAGCCTCTGAGAGACTATTGTTTCTCTCGAAAAGCAAACTCCCAGGCTGGAGCGACGCGGCTCGACGCGTGGATCTTGCATTAATCAGAATATTAGGTCCGTTCGCTTCCGACGTCACGTAAAGAGGGGAAGAAATAGAGGAGGGTTGGGAAACATTGTAGACCGAAAGCAAGGGCGCGCTCCCTCGCGTAATCGCGCGGAATTCAGTGTTCCCTTGCCTTTTCAGTGGCCGCCTCCTATGCTCGCCGCGAGGGTTCCGCACGAACGGTGGAATAAGGGCTATTTCAATTGTGGCGCGCTAAACCGCCAGCAATTACCGTTAAAATTACACGATACTTACCGGGCCACCGAAATTCTGCATCGCGAAGGCCTCTATTATTTCCAACCATGTCGCCTCTGCTCGTACACGTTCCATTGTGAGCCGAGCATAATGCCGGAGACTCTTTGCAACCACCTGCGCACGTTTTCTCCCTAGGTGTGCTCAGGTGCACGCTAACTGGATACAACGACGGATTTATCCGAAAGGGGATGCTTGTTGTCGAGCGTGCACACCTTTCCGTGACTTACTCTATTCTGCGGGCAAACTTCCGGCGAGGAGCGACGCGAATGGATGTAAATAGGTGGAAGTGGATGATGAATAATAAGTGCGAACGAAGAGCTATGATTTACAGATTTGAGATTTTGAAAATGTTCTGTTATTCATCGATTATTAAATTGAGAATTTTTAAGCATTTTCAGGAAACTTAAAAGTGCAAAATTGCACAGACTGTGCGCAATGTGAAAGAGTATACAAAACATATGTGAATTATAACGCATTTTGTAACACTTTGCGGGTGAGATAATTCTCTACCAAAATTTTATTCATTTCTTTCTTTTTTTCACTATATTCTGAAAAATATGAATTTGCATAAAAATTCACAGTCCGGTGATCGTAAATAGACTGCGGATTTTATTTAAAAGTGCAAAATTGTACAAAATTAACGTAATACGAAAAAATATAGTGGTTTTTGTAATTATGGTACGTGAAATAATTTTCTACTGAAATTTTACTCTTTTTATTATATTGTGGAAAATATAAATTTGTATGAAAATCCGCAGTCCGAATTTCGGGTGAATTTCCGTCCAAATTTCAGTTGACTGATCTTGCTATCCATGTGGGAGTTTTTTTTTTGCTACTCCGATAATGGAACGTAATATTGAGTTAAATTGGAACTAGAATTGTAAAGTATTAATTAAATTAAATTTAGAAAAAAATATTGATTCTTCGGACGCTATTGTAATCAAATATTTCCGTAAAACGTTAAAGATAAATTGAGGGAATAGTTGATGAATTTCTAATAGCCAGCAGAAGCAAGTACGCTTAATGTAGCCAATGTTCTATACTACAGAATTAATGGACCAAGCTGAAAATTCGATCATGAATTATACTGATTAATTACTGTGAGTCGATGTTGGTTAAATGTATTTACCGAGGAATTTGAATCATTGAATTTACCTTTCTATGGAAAGGTATGTATCGAAAGATATGTATAGCAGGAAAATAATGAATAACAATAATTAGTTATACTGTTTCATGAGATACAGTTTAGTGAAACAAATGGCAAATACAAATCATAGACTCGATTCATCGTTTACAATGTAATAAAGTACAATACCACACAGAAATCTACGATATTATCAATGAACATGGATTCTAAATTGGGAATTCAGGTTACAATCGTAACTACTGTTTATCACACATTTCTTGTCTAACTAATTTAATTTTCATAATTATCAGAACCACTCGAACATTTCGTTTAAACATCAAAATTTGATTCTGAATACCCAGTACATTATTTAAATTGTTCATTATGAAGTTCTATATTTTTTAACAGTATCGACGTTCTGTAATCGAATAAAAATGTTACTTACCTCATATGTTAAACTATGATTGTTAAATAACAGATATGACGATACAGACTGAAGTTAAAGAAACATGATAAAACAAAATATTCAATTCTTTAAACTCTTTCAAACATTTCTTTATGAAGATATTTTTCATTGTTTCCTACGAAACATATATTAAAAATTAGCATTGAATGCTGCCAATGTGTACCGAATAAACAAGACACGATGCTTTTCAGTTTGATAAAAGAATTTTGAAATGTTTCCATTCTTTCCGGGTTACCTTGATGATATTGATCTTGGCTAAGGGATGATCGCCGTGTCCGAGAAATTCTTCTTGCTGACTCTTCACAGTTTCAATATGTCAGCTGTCCTCTGATGAAGCAAACTGCAATGTTTGCGAAACCACAGCGACGAGAATCTTTAAGAGCACGGTAAGTATCCAGCGAAGCCAAGACCAATACAACGTGTTCTTTTCCTTAGCTTTTTCCGATTCGAACAAAAAGGGGCACGGGACGAAATCAGGGCTAAAATGAACGATAACACGAACGGTAAATTTTCTCGTAGAATTCAGCGAAGGTATAAAAATACTTTAACTAGTAAAGCTTGTTTACAATTCTTTTTGTTTAAAATTGAAAGCCAGAATTATTCACCTTCGTTTCTCTTTTAATTATTTTTTTTTCTCTGCAAAATTTTATAGACTATATTAGATGGTAGAAAGTTAAAAACATTCTAAAATACTCTCGAATATTAAAATGTTACATAAATTCTGAATAAATACATTCTTTTATGAATCATTAAAAGGTATTTTCAAATTCGCTTACATCTCAATTTCCAGTTTACAAAGGAAAGTGAAAAATAGAAAGCGAGCACGAAACAACCGTGTTTCGTTCTTCCACAAAATTTGTCCAACAGATCGAACGATTTGTGTAATCTCTGGGGAATGCAGGCCGATGTGCGAGTAGAAATATCGTTGGTCGGTCGCGACGAAAGCGATCCACAAATTTGTCCCGTTCTGGCCGTCGAAACCGCAATTTTGACCGAGCAGCCGTAATTAAACGGGCTAAAACTGGATAATTGATGAGGCACGTGTAGGACGGAGGATCGGCAATATTGGCGGCGACCGGATATCGGAACATAAATCGAACGAATACCCCATACATGTATATAAACATACACTTTATTATGATAATTTATAATTGCATTCGTATTCACAATGAATATGCGCAATAATGTATTGTAATTAGATGTACAAACTGGTCTATGGAGTTATAACCTAGACTAATCAAGTTTTGTGGCTAATTATATACGGCCCACGTACAGATTGATTCCATGTCGATCTTTCGTACCGACGATTTTCCATTTCGTTACATCTCGATTCATCCTCGCCTCTAACCCTTCAATCCTTAAGAATCATTTCATTTCATTTTTTTTTTTTCTTTTTTCTTCGAATCGAACGTGAAATCGACAAGGAATCTCGTCTTGTTCGTCTACACGATCGAGTTCCAACGACGATCGGCTCTAGTGGAACGATCGATCCTGCCAATCAGAAACTTTACCGGGAAAGAAAAACGGGAAAGTAATGCGACAAGTAGTTTCTGCGAATCATTTTGAACTCTGTATTCCCCGAAAACTGGTAGGAACTGAACTGGTTGGCGATCCATCAACGAACCTTGAAACGTATCGTTGGATTTTTCAGTTTCGCGTATCAGAAAAAAGCTCGAGCCGTTTTACAGAATTTTGTTTTTCTTCTTCGTTCATTTTTTCTTTTTTTTCTTTTTTTTCTTTTTTCTATTATACAGTTTCTTTATCGTACAATCTTATTCACGAAGTAAATTCGTTATTCTTCTTTTTTCATAGGCTTTCGTTCTGCATCATACAGGGGAACGTGTTTGACGTAATAAATAAATTAGAATAAAAAGAATTGTGAAATTCGTATCTCGCTTGAAATTGGTAAGGTTGAAAAATGAAGCCGTAAGTTTTTATTCGTGTTGTAATGTACACAATAAGCGATGAACAACTCGTGTGTTCGCTTTATTCGCTGAGCAATTATTGTAACAATTTCGGTACCGTTCAAGTAGTAAAGCATAGCTATATAAATACTTCTCTGTTACTATTCGTTACCATAATAAAATAACGTTTACATCGTCGTCTCAAGGAATTAGCTGAATCCTTAAATTACATCGATTCCATTGCAACACCGTTTCGAGACAAGTTTAAATGCTAAACTTGTTTTTTTTTCTTTTTTTTTTTTCTTTTCTTTTTAAGAGATTCAAGCGAACAATATTCACATAAATTTTGTCGCGTGTACACGAGGTGTTGCGTGTCTGGAGCAACGACAAAATGTACTTTTATTAAATACTACTGATAAATTAAAGAAATAGAACACAAGAATAAATGTAAACCGTATGGACTAGTAGAATTCATTGAAAGAAACAAGAAAGTAGACGAATATACGTTTACACCTTATCCTTTCAAAGATGATACAAGTTTACAATTCATAAATTAAATTTTATTCACAATACACGTTTCATAACAAATGATTACTATTCCGGTTATGTAAACTTCAATATTTTACATTTATAATTATTCGATCGACTTGAAAAATCGATGAACTTCAATAATTTCTAAAACAGTTTCAATAATTCTAACGAAGAATCCATCTATACTAATTACAGCATAGAACAATTACCTTTTATAATAAAATCGAAGTATGGTGTAAAATCCCTTCATTCGAATAATCATAAGCGATTATACTCGTCGTAAGACTTTTCTGTTTCTTTCAATGAGTTTCGTCGATCGCTACGGTTCGCATCTATTCTCACAATTATCCTCCAATTATTATCCAATTCGACAGCAGAGTCTCCCAATCGCGATTTCCCGAAAAATATATCGTCCACGCAACACCCAGCACACGATCCAATCGAAGCAACGTTGACGCTCGTGCAACAGTACACTTAAAAAAATATTTCATTTCGATCGAATCGACCTTCAGCGACTACTGGCTACTCTACCGACCTCGTTGCTCGCATCTCGCTCGTAACTGGCAACGGGGTCAATCCTCAGAAGCAGTTTCGTGAGGTAAATTGCTGCTTGGCCAATGACAGTCTTCTCTATTTCGTCACCAACGTGCTTCGATTTGAAAATTTTCGACGAGAAACAGTGTGGGGGTTAGTTGGGAGGGTAGGAAAGAGGAGGAAGATAGGAGTCGTGAGAGAAGATAGAACGTATACACGAACCAACGCAAATGTTATCGACAAATTCGCGTCACGTTTGTGTATCTTGACATTCGCGAATCTTATTCAAACCTTCCACTGCGTACGACCCCTTCTCTCTTCTCAGAAGCTCTCAAGAGCGAGCGATTCGTTGACCGCGCGAGTAGTCCACTCGAATTATTATTACTCGAACGTACAATATCGTAATAGAGAATTGTTCAATAAGCATCGTCGAATATTTCGATGTTTTCACGGTATTTTTTTTTTTTCTTTTTTTTTTCTTTTTTGTTAGTGTACAACATATATACATTGGTCTTCCATTAAGTTTTGGCAACGTTTCGACGAAGGCGTTCGTTTAAAGCGACGATTTACAAGGACGAGCGAGTGCAAGCGTGCGATCAACGAGAAGATGGAAAAAGAAACTGCGAAGCGAGTAGAAGCGACTTCTGTCACTTTCGACCTGGTTCGAACGAGAAACTTGGACGTTTCATCGGTTCGAAAGATACATAAAAAGCTGGCCACCATCGAATTTCCTTTTAATTGAAATCCGTTTGGTTTTAGCACTTTCATTGGTGCAACAGCGACATATGACTCCTCGGTTTGCCGATGGAAAGACGCAGGTGATCAAAATTAAAAGCAATTGTTCAATAATTTCGAAACAATGCTTATGAAATGTATTCAACGTACATTCAATAAAATATAGAATAAGAAATCAGATACATACTCGAATGAAACAAATTTTTCTCCATATCCGTAACAGAATTTACGTCTTCAATTCTAGCTTTTTAACTTTTTAATTTATCCAATAACCGTATGCTTTATATACAGTTAATGTAAATGTAAATTCCAAGGAAATTATGCTTTATCCAAACGTTCGAAACGTTGCCGAACAAAGCTCATCGAAGAATGACGTACATCATTATTATTCTCCCTTCTTCCTTTCATCAACGCACAATCTCCTTAGTCAATTTTCTTACAAAAGCCATACCAAGTGGCCAGAAACGCCGGTACGTTCGTTAAATGCTAAATATTGGCACCGTGTAATTATATACGTGCGGAGAACTACGTGTCCGGCAATTAGAGACAAAACACGCACATAATAACGATCCGAGGAAAACGATTACGACAGTAGCAGGTCAAGTTTGTATGTGTCTCTGTATGCTTTCCAAGCATCCTCGTCAAACTCGTGTGAAAAATAAATTCAAGAGAAACTCGGCTCTCGATTTTTTTCTTACCGTTCCTCGTGCTGTCGCGAAACACGGATTAAATAACGGAGCAAGTTAACGATATTTAATTATTTACACGCGTTCCACAGGCTTTTCTAGTCACACGTTTAGTCCACGTTGTCCGCAACGAAGGCATGCCTCTGTCTCGTAGGAACGAAGTAGAGAAAGAAAAATACTCTTCGAAACGATGCTTCGGCGGACGGTAAGCACAGATCGGATTGCCTTCTCGTGACCGTGTAATTTTCGCTGCCGATCGATTTGTGGGGTATCAACGTTTTTCGTGACACGTCCGAAACAACATGCATTTCTCAACCCTTGTAATTCTTGAAAAAGGAAACAAAGCAAAAAAAAAAAGAAGATTAATATTCAAGATTTGAATGAAATCGTTCGAATTATCTCTTGACGAATTCGCTCTATTTTTAAGCCAAACAATGTTACCACTCTAGAGTTGTGCCTAACACCAGTTTTACGATTCAAGTGATACAAAACTTCTTTCGATCGCAAAGCATCGACGAACAATTACACGGAAAACTGGCAACAACGGGTAGTATCGCGACGAACACTGTTTCTCTGAGAACGTCGAAAGCACACTCCAAGTACAGCGAATATTAATTAGAAACACCTCGACGCTACCGATAGTAGTAACTATATTTTACCAACGCTGCTTCATCACCTGCCCAACTGCGAACAACGATTGCCGCGAGGCTCGAATCACGTTATTCCGATTCTTACACAGAACCTTCTTCCCCCGTATCGCCTCAAGGTGTGCCACGAACGGCAAAGCAGCTGGCGTACAGCTCGCTTGGTCCTTTCTCGTGAAAACGTGGCCGATCCTAACATCGATCGATCCCCTTGCATCGCTGGTTTCACGACACCTCGTAGACGTCGAATATTTAATACCGGAGCTTGTTCGAAGCGGAACGCTGGTTCTACCTCGCGTATCACTTTTCCCTTCGCGATTCTTCGCGATGTTTCGTCGATCGTGACAAAAACGATCTATCTCGTGAAAAGACGCGAAACTATACTCTCGACCCGTTTTCTTTTATTTTTCCATTTCTTTTATTTACGTTCGCATCGTTAGAGTCTGGGGTGCGAGAAAAGTAGCCAAACGATCCAAACAAGTTCTCGGCTTCGAGCTGTTCGAGCCACAAACACACGCCTCGCCGAGCTCTGGTTCGAGGCGAGACCGATGGGGTGAGAGATACAGAGAGGGTCGGAGAGTTTAGTCGTAGCATCGCGCGAGCTAGAGCGTCTCCAGGAGATTCTGGACGAGCAGCGCGGGAGCGGTCACGCGTGCCTTCTCTTTTCTCGACTGTCTACAGGTACGTACGTTGCAACGCGGTGATCGCTCCAGCTGTTCCGACTTGTTGCTGTCCTGCTCGAGTTGCACTGACACGCTGGCGACACGCGGTGTCGAACAGCCGCCCTCCTGCAACAGACAATTCACGTTTGAAGGGGAGTCCTGACGTTTGCCGGCTCGTCGAGCGTACACAAGCCGGAACACGCGTCGAGGGGACCTCCCGGCCTGTCGACCGCGGGTAATCAGCCCTGCGTTCGGATCGACGCCTCTGTCTTTTCGTGGTGTGGTTAAGTAGGCGATGAATTTGTTGTTCGGGCGGGGACTAGGGTGGATTATGAAGAATGGGGTTGGCAGACCTGTGTTTAACGATGAGGTAAATTTTCTGTGAAACGGAGCATCGGGAGGGTGTATTTATTTATCGCGGTGTATTTTATAGGGAAGTACGGATTAGGTAAATGAGAAGGGTGGAATTGTTTAGGTGAGTTAGTGTTGTGGATAATGTAAAGTATACGTGTATACGAAAGTATGGGATTTTATGAAAATTGTGTTAGTTATATGTGATGATGTGATTCATTTATTGAATATTTGGATTAAAAATGTATATTCGTTTTGTGACGAAAGAAAGTAGTGTAGAACAATATTTAGTGTCTTCGATTTATCAGTACAAATAAATACAATTATATGTAAAAATATTAATTCAACGTAGAGATTCAATGTTTAATTATTAAATTAAAAAGAAATATTCTACAGTCTCAAATAGCCTGCATAACTACGAGAGATAAAAAATACTATTTGTAATAATCAATACAAAATATTTTACCTAAAAATGAGAAGAAAAAAAATGGTACGGCAGGAAAGGAGACACCGGTCCAAAGCATCCAAGTTTCAACGAGTTGAATCGTTAACGACTGGAACGAATTGTGCCGAGCACTGGGTGCTGCGAATGGGTGCGGGATGGCGAATACGGAGAACAAAAGGGGACTGGAAAGAGATTCGGAGTCGAATCTATTTAATTAGAATTATAACGATACGACGTGACCGAAGAATCTCAATTAATCTCCGAAAGAGTTGAAGAGACCACCGTAACGGAAGCGCGGACTGGTTCGTGGTATTCGGTTCTTCTCCGACTAATTTGTTCAATTACTTTTATCACGGCGTCTCGCAACGGAGAGGGACGTACACTTGAAGACGAAATGAAGCGAAAGTCGCCGGAAGAACGACGGAAATATTAAAAGCCGCGGATCAAAGCAAGAGGGTCATAAAATAGGATCAACGTCGAGCAGTCTGGAAACTTAATAGAAGTATTAATATTGTTTAACGTTTTCCGATCGTGTCGTACTTTCCGTGGAACTACTTCCAACGCTCGAAAGAAATAAATTCGATAATTTAATGTTTTATAATTTTATAATTTTATAATTTTATAAAACATTACAGTAGTGTAGTGGCGCGAGCCACGAAGTTGTAATTAATTATTTTAGCGATGCGATGCTATTATAATGTGTTGGTAATCATTTGTGTTACACGTGTAAAGGAGTGTCGCGCGTAGTGATAAATTTCATAGCACTTAATTTTACGCAATAATTGTCATCGATGTTATTTATATAAATAAAAATGTTACTGACCGATAAGCAGATATTCGCTTGGTGTTGATGCGCCCGACGACGAGATTCACTTTGCAGCTGCCACGCGCGTATATAAAGATCGCCGCGATATATGAGGCCACCCCGTTTCGCTCGTAACATCAGGTGCCATCTGAAACGTAAATATGCAAAACATATTTCAAGCTGCTCCAAATGCGATCAAATTTAAAATGATCCCTTCACGTGCGACAATAAACATTCATTCCAGCACATTATTCGCGGGGTCACGGTATTTTCCACATTTTCACACTCGGTGTCTAACCATCATTTGTCATAGGTTGCTGAATAAAATAGCACGAGATAAAAACGCATGTTTTAAAATCATGAAAAATTATTTAATACATCTTTAGTTACATTTAATTCAATTTAAATTTATTATACACAAAAGTAGCGAAGAAAAAGAAAGAAAAACTGAAAAGAATAATAAAAATAATTTACCAAATTTAACCATTGGACTTGAATTAATATTAATCGTTTACGAAGTCAAAACATTTTTTCGCGATTCACGACGAGTGTTTAGGCTGTGTTAATCAAACAAAGAGACGATTCATCCCATTAAACGCAACAAATAACAGGGAATAAAATTTCCTCGCAACGATGCTTCATTTTCGAGGAAAAATCGGCCGTAGCATCAAAAAGGAGATTCTTTCTTTTTGTTTCGAGCAACAAGAAGTATCTCGGCGAAGATTCATGGCCGATAATAAGAAGGGTAACACGCGTTTAAGGTAGGCGCAAAATAAATTGCCAGACGGTCGCAAGTCATGCTCGCATTCACCGTGATGGAGTTTCTGGCAGCGTCGCTCACCAAGAGAAACCGTTCACACCCTCTCGATAAAATAAATTCGTAAATGACGCACCATTTTCACGCGTCACCTCCGAGCGCACAGTTCATTCTCGAGAAGCTCTTTTTTCGCGGCCGGGCGGCGTGTTTACGAGGCGGAAAAGAGGGTGAATATCAGGAGTCAATAGTCGAGTTCCACGGAGGACGCGCGCGCGATCTTTTATCGTGTCACATACTTTGCTCGCAACATTAACCCGGGAACGCTTGATATTTTCTCGCTGAGAACGAACGTACCTCGAGCGTCAAGCGAGAATGAAGGTTATTTAAAGTCTGGATCCTGTTGCATCGACGATGTACGTTTACGAAGTTTCGTGTTGCGCTGTTGAAGATACTCGTGCAGCTCTTCTGTTGTGCGATTCGCGACACTGTTCGCGAGGTGTAGAGATTTTTACGTTTACCGTTTGAAATTCATTTTTCAAACAGCTACACTTTAATGTGAAAATTAATGTTATCAATTTATGCGTTATCCGTTGTTATTATTTTTAAATTGTTGCAGATTTTTTGAACTGTAAGAACGACTTTGTTAACAAATAGGTATTCCTATAGTATTCGTATATTTTAAACAGTTAATCTCCACTTTTTCTAAAAATATATTTGAGTCTCGTAACATCACCGAGTTTTTTTATATTCTAATAAAGTGTAAAAATTTTCTAATTTATCTCTACCTAGTTATACTATTTAAAATAATTACACAATTTACTCCACTAATTTTAAGTGTAATGACTATACAATGTTCGATATAATAGAAATAGCGTGCACTTTGCATAGAAAAAAGAAAAGAAAAAAAAAATGCAACAAATATTTGTACCATATTAGAACAAACTGCATATCAACTATTCGAAGAATTCCTTAAGAGATTACCTCAACCTATACGAGATCAGAAAAACGACAGAGAGCAGCAGAGTTCGAGAGACAGCTCGGAATCAAACGGAACGATTATAAAATATCATCTAGCCCGGAGGAAAATTTCCTGGAACGTCTTACTAAACGATTCTCACGAAATATTTGTGCGCGGCTTCCGGAACAGCGGCGGTCCGCGATAATTTTCATCGGCCTTGGAATTTCCTTCAGGATACAGCGTTCCCCGTTTCAGCCACGTTGTTCACCGCGTTCGCGCCACTTCGTAAGGAAATAAAAGACCACGCGTTCCAGCTTCCCTCGTTCCATTCTTTTCTATTTCCTCCTTGTTCGTTCGCTCCATCTCCTCGACCGCCTTTTGCACGTCGTTACCAGGTAACTGTTCATTGCTAACTATTCCCCGGTTAATTCACCCTCGCCGGAGGACACTTACTTCCTCGAACGCGAAACACTTAAACTTCCCGTCCCTCCCTTACTTTTTTTTCTCTTTTTTTTCTCTATTTTTTTCGGATCCTTTTTTCTTTATTTTTTTCTTCATCTTTTTTTCTGTTCCTCTCTATTTCCTTTTTCCAATCTTTTTTTTTCTTCCTCTCGTTTAACGCAACCACGTTAGGGCGAAGTGAAATTACTTTCTAACTTCTGATCCAACGAATAGCGATTCTACTGCCACCTCTATAGCGTATTCAGTCAGCTGAATAATCCCGATCGTTATCAAGGCCGTTGCATTTATCCGAGAACGGTTCAGCTAGATTCGCAAGCCAACGTCACCGGGGGTGTTTTCGTGTCACGTAATAGAACCCATCGCTCGTGCGCGCTATCGGCTCCTGTATTTTTTTGCTTTCGTCGCCTCCGAAATTTTCGCAGCGTTGGTCCAGGTCCGATCGTTTCGTGTGCTCTTCCGGTTTGTTTTCTTCGTTTTTGGTTTCTCTTTGCTCGGTGTCCGGAATCGAATTACATAGATTCGATGCTTTAATATTTGATACGGTTTACGATACGGTGATGTACGGAGAGTCTCGTTGACGGAGATCGGAGAAGGGACGAAGGGATAGTAGAGATGTGTGACGCAACAGATGTTGAGTACGAACTGTTGGTAGCTTGTCATAGATGAAGATTCTGATACGGTGTGTTGTGACATTTATCTACGTAATATGCAGACACTTATGTTGTATTAAAATATATGATAATATATTATAAATGACTGCAAAATTCTGCTACTTCGTCTTTTAATAATTGATCAAAATATGAAAAGAAACGAACGAGTTTTTTACTTCGGTGAATAATAATCTAAAAATTTAAATCTCCTGTTATGCTCTTTTTAAAATTTCAATAGTGTGATTCTATTTACTTCTGAGTTAAGTACTGTTAAAATATTCATCGATAAATTTAATAAAAGAAGAATTTATGTAGAAAGAAGATAAAATATAAATGTCATTCAAAATTACAGAAAACTTCTTGATTTCATACGATATTCACTGTATACAAAAATTCACTACGTACGAAAAACAAGGCAATAAAACAAGTCTCACTTGCTGTTACATTATACGCGATAAAAATTAAACAAATCCCAGAAGAAAAAAAAAACTGTGTTCAAACAGCAAGTATCAAAGCACATATCGATAAAACCGAATAAAACTTAAGCTTCCCACGTTCCATTCAAAATTACCATTCCTCTTCTACCACCGAAACTACTTNCAGGATACAGCGTTCCCCGTTTCAGCCACGTTGTTCACCGCGTTCGCGCCACTTCGTAAGGAAATAAAAGACCACGCGTTCCAGCTTCCCTCGTTCCATTCTTTTCTATTTCCTCCTTGTTCGTTCGCTCCATCTCCTCGACCGCCTTTTGCACGTCGTTACCAGGTAACTGTTCATTGCTAACTATTCCCCGGTTAATTCACCCTCGCCGGAGGACACTTACTTCCTCGAACGCGAAACACTTAAACTTCCCGTCCCTCCCTTACTTTTTTTTCTCTTTTTTTTCTCTATTTTTTTCGGATCCTTTTTTCTTTATTTTTTTCTTCATCTTTTTTTCTGTTCCTCTCTATTTCCTTTTTCCAATCTTTTTTTTTCTTCCTCTCGTTTAACGCAACCACGTTAGGGCGAAGTGAAATTACTTTCTAACTTCTGATCCAACGAATAGCGATTCTACTGCCACCTCTATAGCGTATTCAGTCAGCTGAATAATCCCGATCGTTATCAAGGCCGTTGCATTTATCCGAGAACGGTTCAGCTAGATTCGCAAGCCAACGTCACCGGGGGTGTTTTCGTGTCACGTAATAGAACCCATCGCTCGTGCGCGCTATCGGCTCCTGTATTTTTTTGCTTTCGTCGCCTCCGAAATTTTCGCAGCGTTGGTCCAGGTCCGATCGTTTCGTGTGCTCTTCCGGTTTGTTTTCTTCGTTTTTGGTTTCTCTTTGCTCGGTGTCCGGAATCGAATTACATAGATTCGATGCTTTAATATTTGATACCGTTTACGATACGGTGATGTACGGAGAGTCTCGTTGACGGAGATCGGAGAAGGGACGAAGGGATAGTAGAGATGTGTGACGCAACAGATGTTGAGTACGAACTGTTGGTAGCTTGTCATAGATGAAGATTCTGATACGGTGTGTTGTGACATTTATCTACGTAATATGCAGACACTTATGTTGTATTAAAATATATGATAATATATTATAAATGACTGCAAAATTCTGCTACTTCGTCTTTTGATAATTGATCAAAATATGAAAAGAAACGAACGAGTTTTTTACTTCGGTGAATAATAATCTAAAAATTTAAATCTCCTGTTATGCTCTTTTTAAAATTTCAATAGTGTGATTCTATTTACTTCTGAGTTAAGTACTGTTAAAATATTCATCGATAAATTTAATAAAAGAAGAATTTATGTAGAAAGAAGATAAAATATAAATGTCATTCAAAATTACAGAAAACTTCTTGATTTCATACGATATTCACTGTATACAAAAATTCACTACGTACGAAAAACAAGGCAATAAAACAAGTCTCACTTGCTGTTACATTATACGCGATAAAAATTAAACAAATCCCAGAAGAAAAAAAAAACTGTGTTCAAACAGCAAGTATCAAAGCACATATCGATAAAACCGAATAAAACTTAAGCTTCCCACGTTCCATTCAAAATTACCATTCCTCTTCTACCACCGAAACTACTTTTTTCATCTACTCAACAACAAACATCGTTCTCGTTTATTGGATTAAATTAAATCCTGAAGATAAAACGCGGCTACCGAAAACAATTTCCCCAGAAAGAATCCGTACGAGCCCCCAAAACAGTTTGCATCCCTAATTCTCGCTAATCTACCATCCGAACAATTTCCAGGCTAACGAGAAACCGAATTGTTTCGCTGGACAACGCGTGTTTCTCTCCATAATGTGTGCAATTAACCCGCTATGTTAAACGTAACGTTCCTTCTATCTTCGAAGTAAAATGTTGATACTTCGTAACATTAATTAAGCATCCTTGATAGGGGTCGCGTAAATCGCGTGATGTTGCAGCATTGACGCGAAATAAACTTTGCTCGAATGGTGCTCGTAACGAAGTGGTAATGCGCACCTAGCCCCCGCGATATCGGCCATTTGCCGGCGCACCGATAGATCGGATGAAACACGATGCTCTATGAATTATAAAATCGTCAATTACCGTGAGTTGGATAAAGGTTGGCTCGGGTGTGGTACGGGGTAGCGAGCGAGAGAAGGGTGGCTAGCGAGAGGAAAACTGAGAGAGAAGGGTAGCGAGCGAAAGGAAAATAGAGAGAGAAAGGTAATAAGTGAGAGGAAAACGGAGAGAGAAAGGTAACAAGCGAAAGGAAAATAGAGAGAGAAAGGTAATAAACGAGAGGAAAACTGAGAGAGAAGGGTAGCGAGCGAGAGGAAAATAGAAAGAGAAAGGTAACAAGCGAGAGGCAAACGGAGAGAGAAAGTTGGCGAACGAGAGGAAAATAGAGAGAGAAAGATAACAAGCGAGAGGAAAACTGAGAGAGAAGGGTAGCGAGCGAGAGGAAAATGGAGAGAGAAGGAAAGCGAGCGAGAGGAAAATGGAGAGGGAAGGGTAGCGAGCGAGAAGATAAATGGAGAGAGATGGGTGGCGAGCGAGAAGAAAATAGAGAGAGAAGGGTAGCGAGTAAGAGGANACTTTGCTCGAATGGTGCTCGTAACGAAGTGGTAATGCGCACCTAGCCCCCGCGATATCGGCCATTTGCCGGCGCACCGATAGATCGGATGAAACACGATGCTCTATGAATTATAAAATCGTCAATTACCGTGAGTTGGATAAAGGTTGGCTCGGGTGTGGTACGGGGTAGCGAGCGAGAGAAGGGTGGCTAGCGAGAGGAAAACTGAGAGAGAAGGGTAGCGAGCGAAAGGAAAATAGAGAGAGAAAGGTAATAAGTGAGAGGAAAACGGAGAGAGAAAGGTAACAAGCGAAAGGAAAATAGAGAGAGAAAGGTAATAAACGAGAGGAAAACTGAGAGAGAAGGGTAGCGAGCGAGAGGAAAATAGAAAGAGAAAGGTAACAAGCGAGAGGCAAACGGAGAGAGAAAGTTGGCGAACGAGAGGAAAATAGAGAGAGAAAGATAACAAGCGAGAGGAAAACTGAGAGAGAAGGGTAGCGAGCGAGAGGAAAATGGAGAGAGAAGGAAAGCGAGCGAGAGGAAAATGGAGAGGGAAGGGTAGCGAGCGAGAAGATAAATGGAGAGAGATGGGTGGCGAGCGAGAAGAAAATAGAGAGAGAAGGGTAGCGAGCGAGAAGATAAATGGAGAGAGATGGGTGGCGAGCGAGAAGAAAATAGAGAGGGAAAGGTAGCGAGCGAGAGGAAAATGGAGAGAGAAGGGTGGCGAGTAAGAGAAAAATAGAGAAGCGTAGCGAGCGACAGGAAAATAGAGAGAGAAAGGTAGAGAGCGAGAGGAAAATGGAGAGAGAAGGGTAGCGAGCGAGGGGAAAATAGAGAAGCGTAGCGAGCGACAGGAAAATAGAGAGAGAAAGATAGCAAGCGAGAGGAAAATAGAGCTAAGGGTATCGAGCGAGAGGAAGACGAATAGAGAAGGATAGCGAGCGTGAGGAAAATGGAAAGAAAAAGGTAGCGAAAGCTACCCTGAAAGGGGAAAGAGGGGGTGGATGAAGAAGGGATGGAAACAGTTAGAGTGGAAAAAGAAGAATAAAAGAAAAAGGAGAAAGAGCGGAGGAAGGAGGGAAATAGTAAACGGAAGAACAGAAAAATGGAGAAAAAATGAGGGGAAAGAGGAAGAAAAAAGAAGGGTAGTATAAACGGTCAAATAATGAAATATTGTGTCCCTGTTGCATGAGGATAATAGTTGAGATACTTGAAAAGAATTGTTCTCTTCAACCTCCTATATCTCGTTGCCTCGTTAAATTGGAATTAATATTGTATCTTTATAAGTGACTCTTCATATAGTATTGTTTTATAATATCGAGGTAATAAAGTAATTATGAAATGCCTGGTTAAAGCGAAAGAATTACTCTCGTCCTATTTAAACGAAGTTAAACATGTTATATATATCCTATATATGACAGATGAAACAGTAATTTAAATAGTTAAATACTGGCAATAATTATAATAGGATTACTAAAGTAAAATACGAAGGGCAGTGTATTAAAATTATATTTTATATTTTGTTTAACTTAGCACTTGAAGCGTCGGATCCGCTTTAAGGCGTAAAATATAGACTAGCGGTAGAGCATTGGGCTTGATTAAATGCGTTACTACAAATTTAGCAAGTTTAAAACTCTTTATCAAGATCATGTAAAATTTTTGAAAAAGAATTTCGTGTCGTGCAAGAATTTTTTTTATTGTATTTCTAGAAATATGTATTTTTACATATTTCGTAAATATCGTTGCGTTTTAGATAAAGTTTCCGACAAAATGTTCGGCGCCTTATGTATATAATAACAATGTCTTAAAATGGTTTCTTTTTTTACCTCAACAATTTTGATTGAATTTCGTTCGAATCGAAAACTATCAAGAACTGAGCATCTCGAAAAGAAAATGTTTATCAAACTTCTCACAGAATTCTCATAGACGATCTTTTCCGTCGAGTTTGAAACGTTTGTACAACACTATCGAACACGCTCAACGTTTCGAAATCACTATTTTCCCAGCACTTTCCGAAAGTACAGCGTTTCGTAAATAAATTTTCCAAAAAAAAATCTGCCCGCGTGAACAGGTGCAGACACGATTCCAGACTCGACGGGTTGAAAATACAGAAACGGAGGTAGCGTCAGTAAATTCCCGATTTATCAGCTCGACGAGCGCTTAACGCAATGGTGACGACGTTATCGTTGCCTATGGAATCATCCCCTGACACAGTGGCTTTCCTCGGAATTTATATGTTTGAAAAAGCTACGGCATAAAGAGGATGTCGTACGTTCTACTGTAAATCTTTATGCCACTTTTGGATGACTTCCTAATTTGTATTTTTAATCTGATTTAATAACTACGCTTTGTTGCTGTGCAATTTAACCATAGATCGATATTGATTTCTTAAACTGTATTTTAAACTTGTGTATAACTGTGATTATAAATTAAACACTCCGCTGATTAATTTCTTTAATTTCATTAATTTCTAGATTTAATTTCTTCGATACTAATTTCCTGTGGTCAAACCAAAATGTTACCAGACAACAGAAAATTTAATCCTTCGTTAATTTTTTATCTAAAAGATAAAAATACAGTTTTTAAAATTATTCGAAATGCTTGTTTTATTCGGCATTTTTATTAAAAAAGAAAAAAAAATCCTATATTCTAGCAGGATTTACGTTTCGAGACGCGTCTCATTACGAGTACCCATATCCGCTCGAAAAAAAAAGATCCGCAGACAGTGTGCGTTCAGTGGATTTTTTAAAATTACTGAAAGCGATTCGAATCGAATGCTCGATAATTTTTCGACGGCTGGTAAAACCATCGGTGTGCACACCAATGGAGATGATGCGGCAGACATATTTTCGGCTGGTCTGCGTATCGCGTAATTTTGTTTCTCGTAACGCATTAGACTGATGTTGAAGCGCTTCTCTCGATTGAAAGCGAATGCTTTTGACCGTGTATTTAAATAATCCTCGCCGTAATAAAGGATAACGCTTTCAAATGGTGATGAGTTTATTAAATTTTGCTGCAACATTCAGAAACGTAGTAACTATGAAATTTTTATCCGCTAACAAAAATTTGTGTTTTTGTATTTTTTTAATTAGGTCTATAAGAGCGGCTAAAATTATTTTTAAAAATGTAACGAGAATAACCAAATTAAATTTATTCCTAAGTTAAACTGTTTTATCACATTTTTAGAATATTCTTTCCAATTTTCTACGATTAATGTTTGTACTATGTACACAGCTGTATTAAAATTCAGCTAAGGTTTCAAAAGCTTAAATAAAGAAAAAAAGAAATTCAATCGCATTGAATAGTTCAGTCCAGATAAATTTTTTTAGTAATTTATTTGTACGATTTAGATAAACGTTAGCAACTAAATAAAATGACAATTACTATACTCTAAATTAGAAACGAATAGTTCTGCGTTCGAAGCGTAAATGGAATCTGGAACCAATCGACGAAAACCACCGACGATTTATGAGAAATTAATCTGACATTCGTGCAGCCACTGCAAAATGGAAACCAACCTACTGTGTATCGAATTGGCGTGAAATAAATAACGCGTAAAAATGCCAGCAGCGTATCAAGTTAATAACAATTTGACCATTTTGTTCCGGATACATCAGAAAGAAAAACCTGTAGTTTAAACATTTTCATGCTTTGTATGCTTTAACTTTCAATCATGCCTGTATTACTCAAATAATTATAATCGTATTTACCACGACGCGTAGCAGTCGATGATGTATTAAAAAACAATCCCGTAAAATATGACGCGTTACAAAAATGCTTTCACTTTCAAAAATTTATTAAAACAAAACGAATGATGGAAATGCAAATAATATCAATATTTTTAATTTCACAGATGGTTTAAAAATAATTGGAAACATAGTGATTACAATTATATTACATTTTGTAGGGCATCCAGGAAAACTTCCACTATTTTGGTATCCACACGTTGGACAAAATAATCAATTACTATAACAATCTATTTTGCTCGCGCATGTTTGTGAAAGAAAAAAAAAAAAAAAAAAAAGATAAGAAATTTTGGAATTGTGGTGTTACTATAAAAATCACCTCGTGGCCTACACAATAGAACACAACCAACCACAGAATTGCCAGGCTTAATCCAGATAGTTCAGAAACAATTTAACACAACGACACGCACACACGAATTTCTTTCGAAGTCTGTTCACTGATTACCTGCAAGCATCGTTCATTGGCACCGTTCGCGTGACGATTTATGCGCGTGATGATTTGTATTATATACAACACCGAGCTCATGGTTAAACGGTGGCCAGTTCCGTAGTTCTTCTGCTGAATAATTCAATCTCGTGAATAATTCATAAGTCGAATGTAGTGAAAGGATGAACAATGAAACGGTCGAAAATGCGGTGTAAGATTTGACAAATTTATCGCTTTATGGTTTATTTACAAGCGCGTCACCGTTGAGACCGCTAGAAGCGCAATCCACTTAAACTGGGAATCAATATTTTTCGGACAGCGGTCACCGTTCACGAGCGCACGGAAAAATAAATAAACCACGAGGCTATGCTGCATTTTATTATCACACTGACAGGCCGTTCACGTAGAAAATATTGCGCGAAGCTGTCGCTGGTTATATGTTCGAGTCGTGCATAATTCTTGGCGAACAAAAGATTTCCACGCGAGACATCTGAGATAAAAAATGGTAAAAGAATACGTTGGCTGAAATGTTAATTCCTCAGAGCTCTTGAAACATTTTCTTTCGCATTGCAAGAATCAGATTTTAGAAATACCGATAAGCCGAACTATTTTCATTGTTTAACGTAGTTTGAGATTTTCTGAAGCACTATTCCAAATACAATATAAGAAATTAATCATTGATAAACATACGAAGACACCATCGTCACTCCGGCCAACACGCATCTCAATAAATTAAACAAATGAACTACATTTCCGCAACAACAAAGACACAGTTTATCGAATTTAGTATCATCCCCGTTGAATATCTAACTCTCGCAACACACAGAAGCTTACAAAGCGCCTAACACCGCATAGAACAATAAATTCATTCCAGCGATCTTCTAATCAAGACACGACCTTTAATCACTCCGCGCGACGTACCTGGTATAACTAAACAAGCATCATCCTGTTAACCACTGCGCGTTTCGATTCGTCGAAAAAGGTGCGAGGTTAGCGAAACACCGTGGAACAAATCCGCAAAGCCTCTCAAACTCGCTCTATTTGCAGCAGACATTAAGCTCGTGTAAATGAAAAAAGAAGAGTAAAAAAAAAACAAAAAAAAAAAATCTCATAACGAACTTCGAACTATCAACTAGACGCAAACTGCGCGAGCCGCTCCCTCTAATATAGACTTCCACCGGCAGAAAACAAAGAGGTAGACTATTGTAATTACTCTGCTCCCCGCCTCCACGAAAACTCACACACGTGTGCACAGACTCGAGAAGCGTGCGACACGATTCTTCCAGTGCTGTACTCTTGTTGGTCCGCGGAAACGTCGCACCCCTTCGGAGCCCTTCGGCACCCCCGCCGCTGGTACCGGCTCTGCGGTCCGCATGCCATTTATATTTGCATTTAAAATCTGCACGCTGTGGCACATCTGTCAAACGGTGCATATTGAAATCTTTTGCGCGTGGTAGTTATAGACCGACACCTCGTGCCATCCTGACCGCCTCTATCCCCCTTCCTCCCTTTCTCTCTCTCTCTCTCTCTCTCTCTCTGTCTCTCGTGCCATTTAAGAGCCGCCATCACTTTCCGCGTTGTTTCTCCAAAATTTAACCCCTCGTCCATGGTCAGTGGACCCGTCCGTGGACCAGCTGGCGAGCCACGCCTACATCGCCCTGCAGCTTGCCCTGCGAAACTGCGCCAAGCTCGGACGACTCCTACCGAGCCATCCCTGTCGGGGGTGAGCCGTTATGACAGCGATTTTTAGACGGTCCGAGATTAAAGCTCGATTGCATGGTAGGTTTTTGGAGCGTTGATGGAAAGAGGAAATAAAGTTGGAAGGTTTACTGTGCTTTACACGTTCACTGTCTAGTGGTCGACATCAGAGCTGCACTATTTTCTATTTCACATACGCGTGCGAATAAAATTGGACGTTATAGTTGGTTATTTTTATTCGTTAATATTCTGGCTGTGTTATTTATACGCGAGGAATGCGCGGTGACAGGACACGTATGACTGAAACGAAATTTATAATTGATTTACTTTATTCCTGATGCGACCAACGATTTTCCGAAAGGTACGAATTTTTGTTTAAAACTTGCTCTTCGTCCGTGTGCTATTCTGTTTATAATCTAAAAACTAAATTACGGCAAGTATGATTTATATTTGTTAATAACCATTCTCTCGTACAGTTGTGAAAAAAGATATCGGTCGTTTAAAATTGAAATTTATTAAACATTGCGTCCAATGTATATGTATCAACCGGTTGACGATTTATCTTTGTTTTTAAACGAACCTTTCCACTACTCGATTCCTAAATTACGTTTGTTAGTAACGCATGCTTCCATACAAATAATTCCACAGGTATGTCTATAAAACGTACAAGTATGACACCTTCGTAATCATTCAACCTCACTCAAGAATTAACCACTTGTTACCTCGACCAACACTCCACTGAACCATGTACATTACCACCGAATATCGGTCAATCGCATTTCACCAATTCGTGGCAGACACGAAAATGGAACTGCCCAGCGGAACGATTAAATCGGACGGGCACAAAATTTTTTACGTCCATCTAAATCAAGCATCTAGGTTTTCAACGTCAATCGACAACCGATAAAAATCCACTAACTGAACAACGCTCGTTCGTCCTCCTATCCCAGATTCCAAAAAAAAAGAAGGAAAAAAAAAACAACAAACTCTCCGCAATTCTCTAAACTCATTCGTTCGAAAACTGGCTGCACCACGCGACCTTTTATCGATCACGAGATCCGGGACCATAATTTCGGCCAGCAAGAAAGAATTGATTCCGCGTGCATTCGCCACCACTGGCCGAGGCCGCCACTTGCAAAAACAGCGCGAATCGTCGCCGGCAAATTTACCGTGGCTGTTTTATAGACGCTATTTGCGCTGCAGGGGTGCGAGAGGATTACAGTACGCGAGCTTTGAAAAGAAAAAAAAAAAAAAAAAAACTCTCCGCAATTCTCTAAACTCATTCGTTAGAAAACTGGCTGCACCACGCGACCTTTTATCGATCACGAGATCCGGGACCATCATTTCGGCCAGCAAGAAAGAATTGAATCAGCGTGCATTCGCCACCACTGGCGGAGGCCGCCACTTGCAAAAACAGCGCGAATCGTCGCCGGCAAATTTACCGTGGCTGTCTTATAGACGCTAGTTGCGCTGCAGGGGTGCGAGAGGATAACAGTACGCGAGCTTAGAAAAGAAAAAAAAAAAAAAAAAAACTCTCCGCAATTCTCTAAACTCATTCGTTAGAAAACTGGCTGCACCACGCGACCTTTTATCGATCACGAGATCCGGGACCATCATTTCGGCCAGCAAGAAAGAATTGAATCAGCGTGCATTCGCCACCACTGGCGGAGGCCGCCACTTGCAAAAACAGCGCGAATCGTCGCCGGCAAATTTACCGTGGCTGTCTTATAGACGCTAGTTGCGCTGCAGGGGTGCGAGAGGATAACAGTACGCGAGCTTAGAAAAGAAAAAAAAAAAAAAAAGAAAAAAAGGAAAAGAGAAAGGTCGACGCGAACATAGCTAGCTGGCCACCCTATAATCCAGGTAAAGAAGGGTTGCCTAAATCGTACCGGTCACGTAAATTGTCCTTTATCAATTTTGTTACTTATTAGTGAATATAAATGGAATTTAATAGTAATTTGAAATAAATAGAAAATATGATATAATAAAAAATTACGTTAGGTTGCTTAGATTGTACCTTGTAAACGATGTCATGGAAAGGTTTATGGAAAATTAATTTGTTCTCGGGAAAAAGGTTAAATATGTAATACTAGGATGTCTTAAATATTAAGGTTTGATTAACATTGCATATTATATTAAGATTTATAGAAATTAATATAAAATGGGAAATTAAAATATAAAATATGGTAAGTGGTACGATTTAGACAACTCTCCTCTTACGTATATATGTGAGAGCAGAGGGTTGGGAAAGGGAGCAGACGACGCGATTGCCATCCAGGGATGAAAGTTTCACGTCAACCCCGAGAGCCGAAGTTGCTAAGCTGTTCCGGCGATTCGTTTGCGCGCCAGCAAGTGGCCACGCCGCATTTTTCACCGGAATCAAGGAGTTTCTCGGGCGAGTTTTCGTTTACTTTTGCTAATTTACTTCCGAGAGCCAGGGCTGAGCGGCGATCAGCGTGCTGGTAACTTTGCGTTTAATATTTCTTTCAGTCGGTGAAGTTGTAACGCGTTCGTTTTGGTGATTTGTATTTTTTCCTGGCCACGGGAATTTATTCGTTTTGGTTCCTCTGACAGTTTGCAGGCGGTTTAATTTCGCGAGGTATATTTTACGTTGCGTGTTTGATGGAAAGATTAATTGACTCTTTAATCGTAATATTGTAATTCGATAGTTGAGCGTTAATAAATAAAAATAGCATCGCTAAAAAAAAAGAAAAAATTGAATTTGCAGAGAACAAAAATTACTTTAATTTGACGATGTCAATTTGACGTTATCAAGTTTGTCACAGGATCAATCTATTTCAGGTCTATCACAGCAATCAAATTCGATCGTTCATAAGATTCGGTAGATTATTTAATTCCCACCGATCATCGAACGCCTTATTTGATACTTCAATCTTACACACGCGTACACTCCGACAATCTCACTCTGAATAAACCAAAACTTTCATCGAAAACGGACTACAATTTCACGATCGTATACACCAAACTCCGATATGATCGTCACATTTACTCACCTGGTGATAAGTTGGTGAACTCTTGGCCACTGACCCCGCGACCTCAGTATCCTGACCGTTCCCAGAAGCGACGATCTGTGCGACGGCGAGATCTCCATGGCTTTGAGATAGTACTTCAGGGAAGGTAGCCATTTGCCTGAAGAGACAAACGACGATTTGGCGTGAGTATAAAGCCTAGCAGGCCCATTACACAGCGGAGTTTCGATGTTGTTCCACTACTTTAAACTACTTTAACCCGTACTTTGGACCGTCGCAACGGGAACTGCCGGGCTTTATCCTTCCTTAAGCTATTTAACCGTTTAACCGTTGTCACTTACCATTCTGGTACAGCCACCAAGCATATTCCGCGAGATGGTCGGGACTTCGAGGCTGCAGTCGAACCACGTGTTGCAAAAGAACGCCCGCAGTCGGACCGGTTGCCAATCTCGCCAAAACCAAGTAGGCTGGCGTGTAAGCTGGGTCCAGGGTCACGCATTTTTGCAGCATCCGTATGCATTCCTCCGTTCTGTTCGTCTTCCTGACAAACGGAATGGCGTAGCGCGCTATGTTAGTTTGTCTCATGGAATATGCAAGATGTAATGAATAGGCGATGCGCTGGGAGATGTAGGGAGCATACACGGCAAGAGGAATTTTGTACGACGTCGGAAGGAAAATATGGATTAGCATTTTAAAGAATACGCGGGGTTCTAGTGATAGTTTGATTACGTCTGTGTACAGATAGTAGAGTATAGGGTTTGAGAAAATTTTCACTTTGATTTATGCTATCGACGAGACGCTTGGGAATATTATCCCTTCCGCTGGGAAATCAAGTCTATGTTTTATAACGAAACGTTAAGTTTCCTTGGCATTTATTTCTTGACGCGAAAATTTGTAAATTGCTCTTATTTATCTTGTTTGTCACTTTTTTTTATCCGTGTCTGGATTTCGACGCGCTGTTGTCTTTCAATTTTTTATTCTCTGCGGTTCTGAAGTATCGTCTTTAAATATTTGGAATTTTCGGAAATATACAGGAGTAATTTTGAACGCTTTAAAAATGGTGGTTCTGTTAGGAAAAATCAAATTATGCGTAACAGTATGGACCCGAATAAATAAAATATAGTAATGAAACGACGTTTATACAGAAAGTATGTAAGCTTTTATTATTATTATTATTATTTTTTTTTTTTTTTTTTTATAAGGTATATTAATATGGAGCTCAGCAGACACTCTTATTAAAGCACCATAATTTGTAGGTATTTAAATGACGAAAAGTCTGATTTTATATACGTCAATGGTATAAGTAATACCATTCGTGTGTTTTCAGTAATGATTCAATAGTAATTATATTTTGTTGCGTTTCAGTCATAATAACTACGGCTACATATTCCAATCGTGCAGGGCGATTACTTTCGCAAAGTGTATCCTGATCATGATCAAGATATGAATATATGAGCTTGATTTTCACGCACTATGTGCGCCCTTATACATCATTTTGCATCCTGCGCGCTTCCATCGTTCCGTTAAATACCCCTATCCATGTCGCTAATTTCGCGTGTACCGTAATACAATTTTCCCCGAATTACCTGTAGATTCTAACGCAATGTGCAAATAGAATATTCGAAAACGTAACGTGATTTGTAATTAGTAAAATGTTATTCGTATCCTCGAATTCTTTCGAGCTACGAACATATTAAATCGTGAAAATAATTAATGAAAAGTAAAAAGGAAATTTAATCTCGAACAATTATAACGCATCCCATAGAAATGGAGTGTACATATTATTAAATTCTATGTTCTCCAGGATTTTAGAACCAAAGACTACAATGCGCGCGGTTACGCGTTTTAATTCCGTGTAGTCAGACTTTTCCTTTATGAGAGAAATACTACGGTTAATTATAGTCTCTCATTTTGTAAGTTAAAATAGCATTAAAAACACTGCTTGTTCCCAGTGCAGTGGTACAGTACTGAAATACAATTATATTAGGTTGTCCCAAAAGTTTCTTTCGTTATCTTTACGCAGTGACTTCATTTGGCAGTATTTACGTAAGCGTGCAACTTTACCTGGTAAACGAGAGATGAAGCAAGGTAATGGAGCAAAATGGATTTTATACAATATAATAATGTACTAAAAAATGTAAAATATTATGCATTCACTGCTTATTAATAAAGCGAAAGAAATTTTTGAGACAACCTAATGTATAGCGATAAGACAAACAAAACAAGATTTAAAAGATCACAATACATGTGCATGTAACTTTAAAATTATACCGTGTTACAACAAATTAAAAACTGCATCGAGGTACCATACTGCAACTGTTCTTTACAATAAAGAAATAATAAATTATTCCGTAATGGTTAATTTCTACGACAAAAGTTTCTTCAATCCCTAAACAACGATCCTAATTCAGTGATCCGAAAACGAGCTTACTTTATCAGTTAGCTGTAACACTTTTACAAGCCATGTAACACGCAACTCGTCTCAGCAATAATTTCACGGTAAAAATTCCATCGCGAAGAGAAACCGAAAAATTTGTAAACACTGTTTTCCTACGACCCGAAATGGGACGAAAATGGAGTGCAGTGCGAGCGAACGATGGTGATGCTCGCACGCACGCTTCTCTCCTGCCGTCAATTAAACTTTAATTCATCAAGCAAGAGACGTTAATTAAACTTTAATTTTAACCACGCCGACAAAATTACCTTGCTACGCTAAATTCATCGAGGAGCATGCACTTCGGTCTACCTCGATATACCATTAATAAAATAGAACCTGGATGAATTCGAAATTTTTCCTGTAACTTTGCTCCACACGATGGGAGATTCCATCAGGCTCCGAGGCATTCGGTGAGAATTATTTTTAATTTCAACTCGTTGCTTCTTGCTACGATCATTTTATTTATTTATTGCGCGAATGTATGAGTTGCACCTTCGCTGTGAGTTTTCAGTGATTCGCGATCGTAGGTACGCGAGATAAATGGTTGATTGCCTCTTTGTAAATGCGTGGAATTGTATTTTCGTGCAGGATCTGTGTTGCGAGATTTTTTGTGTTCGGTAGGATATCGTTACCTTTATCGTTTGTTCAGATTAATTATTAGAAATTGAGAATCATGGCAAGGAAAGATAGTAATTTTAGGGTGAAATTATTTTATGGTGATTATTTATATTCATTATTCTGTTACTAATTAAGAAAGAATTGATTTAAACTTTACTTAATTAAATGAAATATCGTACGACTGTAATTAAAAAAGAGTCAGCGTGTTCTCTTTGAACTGGTCAATTTTCATGTTTTAATAAAATATCAGTGATAAAAAATTAACAAAATTAATTAAATTCAACACTCCGGAAACGTATCCAAAAGAACACGCTGCAAACAAATTATTTAATATTTCTTTCACGATCGTGGACTCACTGACCTGTAGAGTTGACCAAGATTATAATGAGCGTTCACGTGGCCCGGCTGTGCGTGTATCGCCGCCAAAAAGTGTTGCTCCGCTTGATCGCCCACCGTGAGTGTTCCAAGGTTGTTATGTGCACTGGCGTACGTCGGCCACAGCCTGTAATCAAATAAACGCCGCTTATTTACAAAGTGATTAATGATCCGCAGGAACACGGTGCATTGCCGTGCATTTAATCGCGAAGGTAATTCCGTTTCCCCGTAGCATACGTGCTGGTGTAATAATTGGCAATCGAGCCGATCATCGGAATAATTTTCATCGGTTCTTCGAATCTTTTCCAATGCAAATTTGCTCAGTATCGTAAAAATATCGCCGCATATTGGAACGCGATGGGAAATACGGTGAGAAAATGTGTAACAATCTAATCGAAAAACAGTTTTTGCCTAGTAATATCGAGAGTTTACACGAACTGTACGAAGAATCCACTTTTTCACAAATATGTACTTGCATTAAATTTTTAATAGGTTGTGTTAACGCTTCAACCTTAAATTATTCAGGTTGTAAAATCATTTGTTGCGTTACGATTTTGTTCGTAAAAATAATTGCAAAAACAGTACGCGTTGAATGCTTATATTACGCACACGAATGAAGCCAATTGATGCTATCAAAGCACCAGATTGTGTAACGAGAATTGTTCTCTGAGATCAAATTGTACTCAAACATTGTGGAATACCATTGCAACTGTCTACATATGCCTCTAAATATTCCGTACGGTATATTATAATTATAATAATTATATTTTACAGTTAGGAGTAGAAGCTTTCAACGACCTTTAATTCAACCAGAGACCAGAAAATACAGACGCTACTCCCTGTACTAATCTTTTCCGTCCCATAAAATTTCCGAACACCAAAACCTCTACATCCATAACAAATTCACTCAACCATCGTTATCTTTCGATTAACAAGCATTAACAAACGAAATTACAAACTTTTCTATTCACGAGAAACCTCATTAACAAATCTCCATTCGTAATAACTCATCTAACGCTCGCTCCAAATAAATGCCTCGAAGCGTTCTATCGTACCATTACATTTCAAGCACTAGATGACGCGGTGTGCATCATATTCCCGAATGATGAGTTCCACGCACGATGCACGTCGTTTAACCAGATAATTTGTGAACTGCCTCAGAGCAATGTTTTCGATCCGACAAGCCGTGGCAAGGAGTTAATTAACGCAGCCGTTCCGCAACATGTGCGCGGCGAAGGTGCGGACGGTTAACGAGCCGCGACCATCGGCCACGCTCAATAAGAGGTTGTTCCGTGCGAATTTAGCAGCTTTCCGACCAGACTGTTCCAACTTTCTGACTGAAAAAGAGAAAACTGTAGGTGCACAACCCGTGAATTTCGGGACAATGTTAAAGCACCGAGTCTTTGGTTTCGACTTCACGGACGAAGATTCGAGGATTTGCTTTCACGCGTACGCGTCACTGCGGACGAGTAAAAGGCGAACGAGAGATGATTTAGGCAGTTTCCTCGCGCGAAATGGTTCGTTTCTTTCTACGAGCAGGAAATTACGTTTCATGGAAGGTTCCGAGGTTTTTTTCTTTTATTATTCGGACGTCCATAATGCTGGTTGGTCCAGTAGAAACAGATATCTGGAAATTATCGTAGCTAAAGAGAAGCATGAACGGTTGAGGCAGGAAATTAAACGCCGCGTTGGTTAAGATAATTTCGTTTTACGAATTAAGTCTTTGATTAACCAAGGTATTTGTATGTCATAGGTTATCCAGAATATTTTGAAAAGAAGTTTGTAATTTTATGAAGATAGATATACGATGCTATTGCTGGTATAGATGTTTAACCTAATTATTTCTATAATACCATTGAATCTTTATTTATTTCCGTTTGTGATTAAATTATTTATTTTCAATATAATCGTTAAACGATGTTACAAAAATATCACGAAATCCAGCAAATTTAATATTTATAAATAAATATATAAACTCGCTGAAAAAATCTTTTTTCAATGTTAAATTCATCCCTAAAAAGTCCACGGATAACAAAGCTTTTCGTATTTTCGTATCTCTGAGAGCAAACAAGATGAACATTTTTTCCCTCGTAATAGAACAGCTTGTACGTACACCTACGTGCATGCTTACACAGACATTTTCTAAATTCAGAATTTTCTGAAAATATTTAACAACTCCGAGTGTTTAAGAGCTCTTGGTTAATCTCGCTGCTTTCGTCACTGCTCTGAACTCAATTCTGGTTGACATCGAACGAGGATTAAAGAACAATATTATATTTCTCTGGATGGTAGAACGACACGATCCCGAGGAACTCGATTCTTCAGCGCAAGCAACTTTAAGAAACTGAATTAAACTTTCTTATTGAAATAAAAAATATTCTTCGGCTAAACAATCACCGTGAAGAGTAAACTGGGACGTTGTTGTTCCTGATTTCAACGTCAACTGGCTCATAATTACAAAGAAACAAAACTTCATCCTGTTGTTCAACATTCTTGTCGAGAATTGAAGGAAGTTTAATTTATTCAGAAATTAACTGCTACTTCTTTAATAGGAACTGAGATGCCATTTCAATCAATTTTATCTCCCTTAAAGAAGAATATAATTTTTACGATACATTATTCTAAGTTTAATATAATTCGTTAAAAACTGTACTTTAAAGGAAATATTCCATTTTTACGTGCACGTTACTGTGATCTCCAATTCCTATTCCTTTTTATACGTCAACGTTTTATGAGAATTATAATATTCCTGTTATTGAATTTCTTTTTCGCGTCAGCTAGAAGAGTCCGCTAAAAAGTAACATATTTCATTTAAGAATGTAAAATGACGGAATAAAAATTTCTAAAGAAAGAATAAAAAAAGAAAAAAAGAAAATTATACAGAACTGTTCAAAGTACCTTACCGTATAAAATATATTTCTCACGAAACATCGTTTTATATGTGCGTAAATGCTATTTAAAATACCAACGCACAACGACTCATTTCCTATTCACGTATAATACCTTTCTCGCGTCGGAAACCTTTTAGAAGAACCAATGCACAACAATAAATTACAGGAACACGTATTACACACTAAACCTTCAAACTCAATTACTTCGCTCGTACAACAGTTCTCATTCACGTTGGTTCCCTCCGGTAAAATAAGCACACTACCATAATGAAGTGTTACATTGAAACGATCCCGGACGACGATACGTAATTACAAAGCGAAGGAACTCGCGAACAGAGAGGCGAGAGGCACGAATAACCGGTCCAAAACGAGACCTCTTTAAATCACCGGTCGGCTCCCAAGATTCAAATGATTTTCCTGTACGTTGGAAGCGTGGCATGAAACTTCTGCCTCGTGGTGTACATCTAAATTGCTTCTAAGCACGAAACTCCGTACTTAATAAAATGTCACTCGCACCCTTTCGGCTGCAATCCTTCCCCGTGGCATGCAGTCAACTACAGCGGCACGAGCTTTCATAAAGGGAAGACAGAATTCGCGTATTCGAGGCTTGCTGTCTCTGTGCGGAATATAGTTTAACTTGGATTAGTACGATTGTAATTTACGGAGTAAACTGTTCTCCGACTTTGTCAATTATGTCGTGACGATTTGTTTAGTTAAATAGATGAAAAGAGACGATTTGAAAAATTTGAAAATAAATGAAACTGAGGAAGTAGGGCAAAAAATATGTTTCAGATAGTCGCACAATTTTGTTCCGTTCGGAGGAAAATCATGAATAGATTATGGATTTTTATGTAAATTAGTAAAAAAGGTAGAACTTCGGTGGAAAATTATTTCACCTGACAGATGTTACAAAATATACTATAATTTGGATATTTTGTATGTTATATGTGGATTAACTTGGAATGCCTTTATGCGAGGTTATTTACGAAAAAGGTAGAAATAAAATGAGAGACGGAAAAATGAACTTTTTTTTAGAAATGAAATGTTTTTTGTAACATGTTCAAAAAGAATCTAATTATCACAGGTATAAACAGCGAATAACAAAATCTGATATCCCACTCATTATAGAAGAGACGCAACTTTCATGCGGCAGCCATCATATTCTTTCTGTTCTATGTAATGAAACAACTATGAACTTTCAAAGAAACGTTTCCACATTTTCAAAATTACTTTTTCAAACATTCGTAATTTGGCAGAGAAAAAGATATACTTATAAACCGTAAACGAAACATAGAAAATCATTTCTAACTTCAAAGCTACCAATTTTATTCAAAACAAATCACCGACTACGTCGTATCACGTATTTTACACATTCATTAATTCGTTTATGATTCGTTTTAGAATTTTTCAAATAATTCGTTTCAGAATTATATAATCCGCATTCAGTAGATCGAATAAAACCAAATTACGTAAAACATCGCTTTCAATCCCTTATCGAATGCTTTATCCGACACAAAAGACCAAAGAAAACTTAGATCTACGCGTGTGGCCCCCTTCGCATCACGTCTGTAGCAGCAAATTGACTCCGCCTAACGCCGAGACACCGTACAAATGGCGCGCCCTTATCGTTATAATATTTGATATTAAGGATGCCATCGCGGTAGCAACACATGGGCCATCGTAACCGCGTGGAATATTAGAAAGAGAGACGGTGGACGAGGAACGAGGGGAAGAAAATCGGAGACACAATCCACGGGCTCGGTATATCTCGGGGATAGTTGCTTCGTAACAGTGTAACGGAGGGGTTGCCTGCGAGAGCTCAATAAGGGAGGTCGAAGAAAAATACTGAGATAGGATCGTTGCACGAGTTACACACAGTGAAATGAAGAAAGCGGATAAAAGGGACAGAGAAAGAAATCCGACGTGAGTGGATCGGCCAGCGTCGAAAAAGAAAAGTATAATCCGACCGGTATTCTATCGAGTCTGTGATGCATGTTCACGCTCACGCGGCGAATCCGTTTTATTCGACGCGTTCAGGTTGGATGGCGCGTGTATCTATTTTTTTCTTATTTCTCTTATTTTTCTTATTTTTCCTTTTTCTTTTTTTTTTTTTGCTGTTTTTCTTTTACTTTACTCTTTGACGAGAATTTCATCTGTATTTAAGTCACCGTGGAACGATATTGATTTCGGAACGAGATACATATTTCGACGGTGAATATTTTGTTTTTTTTTCTCCGTTTATTCCTTTCTTTCTCTTTCCGTTTCTGTAGTTTAGGATTTCTTTGGTTTCGATGCTCTAAATATTAATACTTCGCCGAGATAAAACTGGGGAGGAAGAGGATTGGGATTTATTAGGATTGCAACGGGTTCTGCTCTGTTGTTGCTCGTGTAATACTGAAGTCTCTGTAAGTCTAGGGTATGGTATACATTGAGTTCTGTAATATTATTTACTCATAACGTAATCGTGTGAATTAGCTGCGTTTAGTACTTACCAATAAAAAATAGAGAAACTTAAGATGAATTTATTTAGTTTCAATAAAAATTTCTCTCCTCGCGATTAATTCTTTGATAATACTATAATAGTCTCGGAAGTACGACGTTCGTCGATACAGAGAAAAATGATTGTTTTACGAGAAATAAAACCGAACAAAACTTAGTGTACCATAAAAATCGGAAAAAAATTAGTGCGATTAGCAACCAAAACATCAAACCGTGCTGTCATAAATCTCGTTGATATTATCGTAGGATCGAGCAACGAGCAAACTTGCCTCGTTCCAACAACACTGGGATAAATGGATAGATAAGCGTACCACTGATTATACACCCGTCACGTTTTCTCTTGCTCATGGTATAAAGTAATTCCTGATCGTCGGATAGCGTTATACATTCTCGATAAACCTATCGACTTTTCGTAAAATACGATAATCAAATTTTTGTACCGATGTAACTGGTAATGATAAATCATCGAATTTAATTCCTCCCTTTGAATCATATTTATAATCCGAATTTAAATGTGGGAAAGGGTTATTGAGAATGCGTAAAAAAATTATTTTACCCGCGCACCAAAGAGTTACCATACCAAATAGTTCTCTGCCAAATTTTTATTTTAGTACGTTCATCCAAATTTTCCAATACATTTTTTTTCTATGGTAGTATCGATGCTTAATAATTGACAAAGCTCGCGTTTATCGTATTCCAGCTCGGTTTTCTCCGCGTTTTAAAAGATAGACACTCGTTGCCTCTCATGGTGTCTTGAAAAGAGGATTCCTTAGGACCGCGTTGCTTTTTAAGGATAAAACGCAATCCTTGAAAACGCTGAAGAAGCGCGTGGCTGGAATCCATGGACTGAGCTGATAGAAGCGTGTTCGCGTCGACAGACGCGAGCTCTCACGCGGAATTTTACAAGCTAATCTTAATGCATCGATGATTCGAAGTTGGGGGAGAGACTTTTATGCAGTTCCTTTATGCAGGAGGCTGATTATGGTTGTGATATATTAAAAACAGAAGCAGTAAATATAGATTTATTTGGATTCGATATGGTATTGTTGGAATTTTTTCAAAATTTTGCTACGTATTATACAGTCGGAACACTTTTTGGATATTTCAAAAGAAAATTCGTGTTTGACCATATTTAGGTATTAATCAATTTCATAAAGGTTTCACTTATTGCGAGTAATACACAGAGCATGTGATTTTGAAAGGATTCAGGATTTCACTAATTGACAAGTTTATTGCTGTTTGTTGCTTTCAGCAACATGCTCAATGTTCAGAACCTAATCAAAGATAAATAAATCTAGTAATGCTGCTCTTGATAGTATTTGAAGTTCTAGTTTGCCCGAGCTAACTTCTATCCGTTATACTGGATACGAATCAATTTACAAGATAACTTTGATTTCCCTTAGTTTACGAACTTTTAAGTGTTTGCCAGCAAGCTGTATTCCAATATACTTTTATACAATTCTGAGTGCTTCTTCAAACATTTTTTAATAAATTAGTTGCTGCTTTTTTCCTTTTTTTTTTCTTTTTCTTTGTAACAGTCTCGATAAAAAAAGAACCGTAAGAAACAAATAACTGTGCTGCAAATGATTAATATCTTATTTACATATCAGCTACAAAAAATATTTCTACGTCCTCGTATTTTTCGAAGAGACACTCTTTAATCGGATTCTAAATTTAATTTTTACACTACAAAATTTTTGTAGCCATATCAGAGTACTATTAAATAATACGAAATTAAATATTTATCTCAGACCTAATCACTTAACGCGTAAATGCTACGGTAAATACAATTCTGTATAAATACTTTTTCTATCGACTGAATATTTAGGTAAAACGAGATTACTTTAAAATTCCGACGATCTCTTTGCGCAATAGTACTCTAAAGAGCTCAGAAAAGACAGAAAAATTTGTTCTCACGTGTACATCCATACGCTCGGGAATATTAAAGCTTATCTCGCGGAAAAAACGAATATTTTTATAACTTCTTATCCTGACGTCTCTCGACCGTCCTCCGGGGACTCTGCCTTTGCGTTTGTCGAAATACTGTATTCGAAGTTCATGAAAACTTATAGATTTGCACTTTTTCCGTCTCGAGTGATCGAGGTTGCTTCGATTTCGAATTATCGGTGCGGATTTCAACAAGAGAATTAATTCGAAAATCGGTCCGCGAACCGAGCAGCGATACGAGCGAAGAAAACCGTTTCAATGGAGAAAGATCCTCGATTTTAAATAAACGCAAGTACTTTCGCAGTGAGCTTAAAATAGTAACGAAAGGAACCGGATTCTTAAGAACCGGTCGGACGCGGAAAATCGGCGGCCGCTTGAAAGACTTTTTCAATAAGTTCAATTAGAGACGATTAACTACGTTTGAAGTGAAAACTCTGGCCAGAATACTCTTTTCACATTTTTCTTCCATCCCCTTCCCCTTTTTTTCTTTTCTTTATGCTAAATTGTCAAACATGCCATTCAAAGCATACTTTTCCGTTGGAGTTTTATATGACGGATATTTTTAAGTAACAACTTTGAATTTACAACCTTCTTTGAATCAATGTTTGCCCGTCGAAGTTAGTCTTATTTATGAGAAAATTGAGGATCTTGTTTTACTTGGTTCTTTATCTTGGTACGACTCTTAGAACGGTCATCGGTTTGCGAGCGTAAATATTAAATATTATCGTTGAAACTAATCACTGATATTAAACCTATCGAAGTGGTCAAAATGACGAATCCGTAATTTTACATAGAAATTTTATAAACTTAGTATACTATATTTTGTAAAATTTTTTCATGAGTTTCTGTTAAAAATATGGTATTATGTATTCCTTTTTTCATATACTTTTCAAATTGATTTCTTTGGTAGAAATAAATATACTTTAATGGTCGGTAACTTTAGTGATAATCAATGTATATTTCTCTAAGCGAAATATATTTGTATTTTTTTTTTTTATATAAATATGGCCTTTTTTCCTCTCTCTATCTCTCCCTCGCACATTTTTCTGATAAAAATGTAGAACCCATAAATATAAGGGACGTAAATGAAAAAGCAGACCAAAAAGATTGTCAAAGTTCAGAATTTCATCGGTTAACTTTACCTGGTTATTAAACTTTCCCGTCATGCACCCTTCACTTGTAACATCTTCGAGACGAGTAGCATGCTCAAGAGAATAACTTAAGATCATGTTAAAAGAAAATCAATCGACTCCAGTTTGGAACTCGCTGGAAAGTTCTCGTTTGATACACGCGTGCCATCATGGGTTCGAAGGACTAAGATAAAAAAATTTTCACCGCGAATTCATGCTTTTCTCGCTAACATAGTTCTGCCGTGCAGTTAAAGAATACGACGTTGAATATTTTATATTTCACTTAAAAACAAGAAAATTTTTATGAAAGTCGATAAGAGACTCGTTGCAAACAATCTTTACACAAATCTGAATATTTGACAAGCCTGATACACAGACCAACTCACTTTAATGTTAATTAAATTATTCTATCATTAAAACAAACGACAAGTGCCATTTTTCAAGTCACATTAACCCTCCGACAACCAGATAGGGTTAAATTAACCCTAGCGGTTTTAAAACGGCTGTATTTTTTTCAAAAAAAAGTTTACAAACATATCAATCTGTTAAGTTTAAAAAAAACTAAAATATAAGTTGTTTCATTTAGATTTGATACTATTATAAAATCGTTGAAACACAATTTTAAAGTGCGTTCTCATTCATACATAAACGATGTATTTATAAATGAATAATAATTGGGGTAAAACTAATCCCACATGGGGTGCAACTTTTATACACTTGGTTCGCGGAGAGTTAAGCCTTTATAGATCGCGTTTGAGACACGAGCATCCGCAATTCCTTCCTTTCAATTCTTTCCACGAAGTTCAGAACTGGTTGCACTCGCCTAAAAATATCTCCGGGCTATCCGATTCGTTGAGAAGTTTTAATTAAAGCTGCTTTGTCGAGCGTTTCGAGTACGCGGTCACTCTTCCCGTTCCTCGAACCGTTTTTCTTCTGCTTACGCTGATAAAGACCGGTCTAGCTAACCGGACGCGAAAATCTTTTCGCGAGATACGGTCGTCCGCAGCCAATTTAAGAAATTGTGCTCATTAAAGTGTGTCTCCTGCTTTCTTTCGGCCAACCAATCGAACTTTTTGTTCCGCACGCGCGAGCTGCCCTACGTAGTTGGTCGTCGGCCGCCACGAAACAACGGAAGTTCAAGAACGGATGGAACGAGCGGGTTGAGAAACGTGGAAAGCGAAATCCAACTTAATACGTGACCTCTCGACAACCGAGTATCACGTTGTTCTGCTTGGCGGTGAGTTATTGGCGAAACAGGTTTGGGAAGTGTGTAACTTCGAATGGTACGAGTTCATTAATGGACGAAGAAAAAGTCGATTGTGATTCGTGGTACGTGGAATGTATTGGAAGGTTCGAGAATACGAAAGCTGATAACTAGATTGCTGACCTTTATGCGAATTCATATTTTCATGAATATAATTGAAAAAAAAAAAAAAAAACTAAATAGGCAATCGTTTTAATCCCTGAATATTATCGGTATTATATTTTGGGTTTTTATTTGTGCTCATTGTACGCGTTCTGTGAATTTTTGTGGCTTCAAATTTTCTATAAATAAATGAAAATCTGCAGTCAATCGATAATTCACGTATCTGGTTTACAGAACATCTGGTTTGTCCCTGTTACATTTTCAGACACCCAGTTTTCTCTACTGTCCTATATTTAATCTCTTCGTTCCTCTTCGAGCGAACTTAAGACAGAAAAAAAAAATGGAGGACTAATTATTCGAACGAGAGGCACACGAAATATGCAACAAAAGCAGAGAATCTACAGAACGACGCCATTTTAGAGTGTGGAGCAGATTCGTAATTAGGGAAATGGCCTTGGTCGACGAAAATGTGAGATCAGAGCTGTAGTACACACTTAGCAAATGAAATAACACTAGAGTAACATTTTTGCCAGAATGTTGCCAACTAACCGAAGAAGAAAATTTATAGTCGCCCTGTGGTATCCTGTATAATCGAAAAACAACGGAATCAATGACCCCGAGGTAGTAAAATATGCAAACGGGTATGCGAATATGCACCGCGAAATTGACACACTCCCATATCCACGGTTTCAAAGTTCACGGTAGGTTCTAAGGATGTGGAATACAAAAAAAAAAAAAAATGAAAAGGAAAAAGGAAAAAAGAAAAAAAAACACCCAGAGGATCTATAACGCCGATATCCATGACCACAAGGTAGTCAGACACGCCAAAGACAACCCCAAGGTCGAGGTCGCGAATATCGGGGTTTCTCGACTTCGGTGGGCTCGTTTGCATGTCCTATGATCTTGCAGTCGTGGATCTCGCGATCACTCAAACGTTGGAATGGTCTTTGCCACATCCAAGTATCTCAAAGTCGTGAACATCGGGGTTCCTCGACTTTGAGGTGGTCATTTGCGTGTCCTATGATCTCACGTTCGTGGATCTCGCGATCTCTCGATTGTTAAAGCGGTCTTCGTCACATCCCACTATCTCAAAGTCGTGAGTATCGGGAATCCTCGACTTTATGGTAGTCCTTTGCGTGTCCTATGATCTCGCAATCGTGGATCTTACGATTCCTCGACTGTTGGACTAGTCTTTGCTACATTCCACTGTCTTAGAGTCGCAGATCGGGCTTTCTCGACTTTGGGGTGGTCCTTGACATTTCGTACGATCTCTGAGTCTAAAATATCAGGACTTCGATTTTGGAATAGCACTTGGTATGTCACACAACTTCGCAGTCTTGGATAACGGGTTCCCAATTTTGGAGTGGTACTTGACGCGTCGTACGTTTCCGAGGTCTTGGATATCGGATACCTCGATTTTAGAGTGGCAACTCTCTTTTCCTTTGCACAAGATTGTTTTGATTTAATTTCTGAAATTACGGTTGGCGCAACATTCGTTCTGAAACGTTTTCAAACGGCACACGGAGTACGCGGTGTCGAAAAGGGGTGTGAAAGATAAAATGTCCGTCCGGTCTTCGAAGAGGGTCACCGGGATACCTCGATATTTACACGTCACAGGATACAACCCTAGCAAAGTACCCGCAAGGGTGTCGCGTACCAGGAGTGTCTCTTTATTGGATAATAAATAACTTGTTTCATTTATAAAGAGACAAAGTGTGGCGGAGAGTGTGTTTCTCGTGTTAGACGACATCCCGTATGTCGCACCCCTTTGGCACACCATCCTTTACACGGGGGTTGAATAAAGGACACCCGGTTTCTTTAATATTTATTTAATGCCTCAGGGCTTCCCCGACATCGCGTTTGCGGAAAATTTCCAGATCGTTCTGGCGACAAATGATAGATGATAAATCACCGTTTCTGTAATTTAAACAGCGTCACGCAACACACTGATTTTAAGTCGAAAACAGATTGTTGTACGTATCAAATTATATTGTCTACAAACTGTTCACATATTTTCTTTTGTTGTGCTGTATCTTACATTGGTAATGAATGGCATTGAATTATGATACACGTTAGCTATCGTGTGTTTCATGTCACGATATTTAAAATACTTCAAATCACACAAATTCATTTTAAGATATGCAGTTCTTTGTAATGTACAGTTTTATCTCCCCATAATTTTATTAAAACTATAAAAATGATTAAAGTATATCATTTGCACAAATAAAAAGTGAAGTCACACTGTTTAAAACAAAGCTACCGCACTTTAAGTAGAACGAGCATCGATCCCCTGTCATGTCAGACATACTTTACCTCTTCCAAAGCTTACACAGTACTCTACCAACCAAAACATAGAAATCACTCGTAGTTATATTAATTCTGAATCATCTACTAATTCTTCCGTCAACTTAAAGCCTATAAATCGCATCTTAATAACTGTTTACTTGTTGTCATAAATTACAACGTTAAAGAGTGCCTTAAATAAGCTTAAAATATTTCTTTCCAGAAACCTGTGGCGTTTCTCGAAATGCACACCGACACCAAACTTTCGCAGCGCAGATATGTTTTATTTTTCCTCATCCGGATGGAAACTTCGATGGCTGTTCATTAATTCCATGGATGCAGTTCGCAAATGGACGCGGACAATATGCGTCACCTTGATGCCAATATTCGCGCCGCGCGAAAACTTCCTTGATGGCAGTTCCACGTAGTTCGGTTCTTGCAGGATATCCCGCCGTAATTTTCGATAGACCGAGTTTATGGTTGCAGCGGATCGTAAAGTTAAGGCAACGACAAAGCTGGATAGGAGGACAGAAAGCGGTAGAGATAAAGCAGCAACGAAGAGGAACGGACTGTTGGCCGTACAGCAAATCCGATCTCCCATTATGGTGTTATAATAGCATTCCATGCCAGGTTATTGTGCGTCAGAAATCAAATTGAAATAGGAGAGGAATACTGACAATTTTTAACATTCGACTCGGCTTTACATTTCAAATCAATTGCTTCCTATTTTTATACCAACTTGTAGAGAACGTGAGTAATAATCGTTACATCCTTTTGATCTTTAACTCGTGCACTTAATAAGATATTGAAATAAAATACATCCACTCTTCTCAGCACATACGTCTTTCCATCATCTTTTTCACTTCCCGCATTTTTCCTGGTCCATACACGGGCGTCTCTCATTTCATTTCTTATCCCTTCCATCACTCATTCTCACTCAACATACATCCATATACATACGCGATAAAAACAATCTCACGCAACTAAGTGTATTTCGCTGAACTATTATTATGTCTGAAATTGAGAATCTTTTCAAATTATAATTCTGGTATTCTAATTAAATTTAGGGCGGATTCTGGAGGACTTTCTGTTGATTAACAGCAATAAACTTGAAAGATGATATTTAACATAGTGTGGCACGACTTTTGTTTCTTTAAGTTCTCTTTAATATTTTATTATTATCT
>SMSQ01026293.1:91672-101673 GCA_019453375.1 Ctenoplectra terminalis | reverse complement strand
AAAAAAAAAAAAAAAAAAAAAAAAAAAAAAAAAAAAAAAAACAGAAGAATTCTAAAATACAATGATATCTAATGCCTGTATACATTCATTTGATCTCAAGTATTGTACATATCTCACACGTCCTGCTGGTATCATCCATATTTCACATACCACCGTTACCATCGATTAAACAACTATTCTCACGAAACGAAACAATCACCCTAATCCTGAATATTCCACTTTCCCTTCCGAACCAAATTAAACTTGTCCGCGTCACCAGTCAAACGGTTCGAAGCATCGAATTAGAAGCAGCACGAGGAGGCATTTCGCCTCGGGGAAGTTCGAAAAATATCACCAAACGTTTCCACGAGGCAAACCAGAACGAAAACAGCGAAGAACGTGTACGCGAGCACGTTCCACGCAAGAAGAAAGCAGTTCTTTCGAAGCGAAGCGTAGGGAACGAGATAAAGAATGACTAGGAAGAGGAACAAGGGAAGAACCATCTCGGGGAAACACGCAACACTCGACGGCGAATGAAAAGCAAACACGAGTCACTTTGTTCCACGATCCTAGCAGCATTTCATCGATTGACTACGTATTTCTCTACGCCCGGAACGTTTTTCAGTCCTCCCTGACAATTCTCCAAGCACCTCGAGCCATTCTTTTCGCGAACACAATAACAGGCTGGCGAGCAGGGTTGGAAAGTTCTACACACGCCAGAATTCGGCGCGTTTCTCCGTTCTCAATTATTACTGAACCAAAGGCCGGGTCAATCTTGGGCTACTTTAAATTACTTAGCCGATCAGCTGTTCCCGATGGACGGCAAACTTCGCGGAATGTCTCCTCGGGGAAATTTGCAGCGGCTGATCGAAAAGTAATTCGTTGTCGTCGGGTGTTGGAACGTCAACAAGGATGATAAGTTTTGGTACCGGAGATTCTGTGGGTTCTATGGATGGGATAAAGATTGGTTCTCGCTATGAATCAAGGAACGAGAAATTTTTGAACTACTTTAAATACAAGTATTCGCGCTATTGGCTGATGTTTAGAATTTTTAAGTTTCGATCGAATCGGTTTTACGCGACTATAGTGAGAAACGTCGATCACGGTAAACATTCCGAAGCGATCGATGGCTTTGGCGCATTGTATCTTCTTGTCGTTTAACTGGCGATCGATACAGTTCTCGCGAGGAATTTGTTTGTTGGAGTACTTGGAAGAGAAAGACGCTGGAAATGCGATCGAAGAGAATCGTTTATAGTTCATCGTTTGATAGATGAATTAAATTATTGTTGAAGAACGATGGATGTTATTTTAGGAAGATTGTGTTTTCGAAAATAAGTTTTGTTTTGTTTATTTATAAATGTGTGGTGCAGAAAGCAATCACCTTCCTCGTATCGTAGAATAATAACTTAAGTCTATATTTCTAGTATCTAATTTTATTTCTACCAAACGTTTAAAAAAAAGTAACCTTTATCGCTTAAAAAGTGATAGAAAAATGCTAATTTTAAACAACTATAAAAGTGTAAACCTTCATTACTATCTATCTAATAATTTTATAACAGACAATTCTATATATTGTAATATTTAACCCTGAATTGTAGATCATTTGGAACCTTCTGCAAGTAAAATAAATTAAATTTTATGATTAAATAAACTGCGAAACCAAAAACCAACGGAAGATTGTAATCGTTCATTCCATTGTTCGACGAAAGAGAAATTCGAAAATCTGTGCAACCTTCGAAAAAAATAATTCTCCGTTGGCACAACGAGATCTCCGGTGAACGTTCACGGACCGTCGAACGCTCGTCGCATCGATTTGCCGAACGAAACAAGCGTAGGAAATTGGCAGTTAGTCGAAGGTTCAATTTTTCAGAGCTAATACTGCTCGAGCGGAGAAGGCTGCGCCCCGATGGAGGAAGGGTAGGGACGGAGAGACAAAGAAAGGTCGAATGAAATGAATGGGACAGTCGGCAGGCTCAGCCTAGGAAATGAGATCTACAAGCGAGCGAGCTGGACGAGCGAGAGTGTACCGTCCAAGTGCAATTTTCATCTGGCTGCACTCGTTTGCCAACGCTGCAGCTGCTGTTCTTGCGCCTGCAACGTTTTCACTCTCCTTCTCTCGCTTCCTATCTTTCTATCCCTCTTTGTCCTTCCACCCCTTTCGTTCTGCGCCCCGTTCATTTTCACCTCTTCTTTTTTCACCGTCGACCACGTTTCCACCGTGTTTACCGGATTGATTGCATTTTCGCTGACAAATTTTGCGACGTTAGGACGAAACCGAAGATTAACCAACGAATGGCTATCTAAACGGACACGAGGGATTCGAGTTTGTTGCAATGCAATTTTAGATAGGGATTCTGTACAAATATACGCTATTTTTTTTCTATTTTTATGAAGTTTAGAATAAATAAATGAGAGTAGAAATGGAAGGTTAAAAAGTTAAAAGAATTTATTGCATTGCAAATCTATCGGAAAATTATATAATTGCATTTGATTTGACAGTGATTCGAGATTTGATACTTAAAAAATGCTGTAACAGTCTTCCACGTCTACATAGTACTGACTCGAAAATATTTTCCACGTTGTAAATAATGTATTAAGTATTTCTATCTTATACAAATTCGTTACATTCGTTCCTTATTTTTAAGAATATTTAATATTATAAAAATATGGATGCAAGTTTGTGTTTTCTGTCTGAACAAACTATTAAGTATGAAATAAAAATATGATGGAATTGTGTTCTCGATACTAATTTTGAATAAAGAATTAGCTGATAAAAAAAATTGTAAAATATAAATAAAATATAAAGTATCAGTTTTGTTATCGTAAGTAACGAATGCTTCGTCGAACGTAACCCTACGGTGATTTCCTGCATTCTCGTCGGGCATAGCTCGCCAAAATCCAATTATATTCGCATTAAATTGTTTTCGTCAACGAATTAATGCTCGCTGCGAACGCAAAATAAATCTTGCTTCACAGGGCCTCGTTAGTGCGCCGAAACGAAGGATTTTTACAATCGTTTAGATGAAAAACACACGTTACTCGTCGGACTAACTCGCGTTGTTCGCGTAACGATCGAACGATTTACGTTCCGGAAATCACTGCGTTTTGAAACTTACACGTTCGATCGATGAATAAATATTGAACGATATTGTTATACTCAATATTTATATTAATTCCTGCTGAAAATATCGAAACCTGTATTTGAAGTTTTCAAAACAAATAAACATAACATATATTCACCAAGTATTTTTAACCATTATCAGATGTACCTATTTACACATCTATCCTCTGAAACAAAAATAGTTTCCAAAACAACTGAACGTAATAAATATTCATCAAGCATTTCTTTGCCATTTCCAGGTGTATCTACATATTTACATATCCAGTTTCCGAAAGAAAAAATAGTTTTCAAAACAACCAGACTTGATAAATATTTATGAACTACCTTTTACCATTTCCAGGTGTATTTATTTACGCAACCATCCTTTGAAGTATAAGCTGACGATCTTATCGGATATTACCAACCCCTAACACGAACCCCTTGGAAACAGAAAATGAACGAAGCAGCGAGTTAAAACATCCGAAGCCTGAACCTAACCTACAATCCCATTATATCCTATCACGCAATATCCGAGCCTCGTCCCAGACTTAATTCCCTTCCACGAAATATCCTAAACGCGAGTAACATCTGGTCAGAGATACTACTTCATGTTTTAAAACGCGGTGCATTAGCCTGACCCGGAGAAAGGGTGCAAGAAGTGGTTTGTGGTTTGCTGAGAAAGGGAAAAAAGGGTGGAAAAAGACCGAGACCGACCCAGGGGAGATGGAGAAAAAAGAGCAGGCGGATTGAACGCGGAGGAAGCGGATGAAAGCGAAACAAAGAAGAAAGAGAAGCGAGGCGGTTGCCACTTCATCTCTAGCCGCTCTGTGGCTAATTAATGCACTTTTGTTGGCTTCCCGTGGCCTTGGTCTGTCGGTGCACGTAGTCTAGAGCTGAGAAACGACGAAGTGGTTTCAAGGGAACGTCGCGATACGATATGGAAAGATCGCGCGACGTCACGTCGAGCAGACGTCGGCGTTGATAGAACTGCGCCGCTGATAAGCGACGCTGGGCCCCGTCGACGGTGTCGTTCGAAATAATTAGTTCGACACAATGCGCGCCACTTATCCCTTGGGGATGAAAAATACACGGTGAACAAAAACGTGGAAAGTTTCAGCGAGCTCATCTCGTAGCCGAGCCTGCTGAAATTTCATGCAGTTTCTGCCCTCGAAATAGCTTTAGCTGTTCTTCCTTTTTTCTCCTTTTTTTTGTTTTTTTGTTTTTTTTCTTTCTGGTCACAACTGCTACAGAGACTCGGATAACGAGACAGACACTCCGGGTGCGCCAGGTCGTGGAATGTTTCACAACGAAGAATGAATACTGCGCCCGTGGAAACGATTCTTTGTCGAGGGTGTTGTCGAAACGCGGTCGATGGGTGGCGTGTTTGTTCGTGAGACGGGTTTAGGAACCGAGGGTCGGAAAAGGTACAGAGTGGATAGAAATAGGGTTAACTAAGTGAATTATGGCTGGTTTTTGTGATTGTGAGTGGGGTGAGTTGGGTACTTCAGAAGCTCTGTTTTAGAAGCTTCAGAAAGAACAAGCTGATATATCGTAGGTGTAATTGAATGATATGATATCAAAAGATTAATATCGTGATTAATAGCTCGTTAATAATGAAAAAGAAACTGTTATATTCAATTTGTAAATAATGTCTGTGATAAAAAATTGAGATCACTGGAACAATGTCAGAGGATCAATTTTACAACACTGTTTGAAGCAATTCTTACTCATTATTACTTACTCGTGCAAAGTTACCTATTCCTACCTTTCTTAGAAACGTTAATTAACACGCCACGAAATAAAAACAAAGTTCCATAAAAAACTTGAAATTCCAATAAAAATGATTACCGCTCACTGAGAGGACACGTATAAACCTATCCTGAAAATGAGTTTTAAACTTTTAATGTTCAACAATACCAATATCCTACTTCGCCTATCTTAAAGGCGCACGAAACTTTGCCCGAATTACTAATTCGAGACTACTAAATTGCCCCCGGCATGCAGCATGCATTCCTTTGATGCTTCTCTCCGACCAGAAAGGCCCCTTTCCAATATAAATCTTTTCGTAGCGTATGCAACATGCTAAGTCACCCTCCCCATCGAACCTAACCGGTCCGCCATCTTGATCGCTGCTTTTCAATTAACCCCGATACACGAGCGCTCTTTCATTAATAAACATTATCCTCCTCCGGTGTCCTGTGACGACACAAAAGAACGCGATGATAAAGCCGTGCGAAGATTATGAAAGTGTCGGTCGATTAAAATTCTTCAGCGTCAAGGAAATTCATCGCGACACCTTCGATGCTTTTGTGAAAGTGGCAAACCTCTCCTCCAAGTCTCCGTGACCCCCCCTCTGACGGCGACATCCATAGTGATGAGAATCATGGTCCGTTATTCTGGAATAGAGGCCAGCTACATCCATTCGACGAGGACCTCCGACAAAAGAGGCGCGTATTCATGAATTTGTGATCGATCTCGCTTCGTTTCGTCTTCCACGAGCTTGATCAGAATTCGCTGCACTTTGCACGCAACTGCGGCACCATCGGAATCGAGACGGTCCTGATCGAATCGCCATTAGTGCGGCTGGACAGTTCTGGAGTAGCGGAGCGACTGTCGTAACGATACGTCGATCTTTTTAATATGATGCACTTGAAGAAGCAGGGTACAGTACAGGAACGTTATCGGTGATTTTTTAGAGACCGACCATTTTAAAGAGCACGGTCAACGAACGAAGAAATCTTATGGGCTATGCGGAGAATTTAACGGAGAAATGGTTGAGACCGCGTCTGCATTAGGTTCTCGTTGAATGGCGGATATGAATGCGGTTTTTGAAGTATTTTCTTGGTTCTAGGTTGGAATTCTTGAGTTTGGTGTAAGTTGAATGTGAGTATGGAAGAAAAGAGAAACTGGGGTACAATATTCATTTCTCGTAAACTTTTAGTGGCTCGAAATAGAATCTTTTTTTTTTATTTAATGGCAAAGGGAACTGATACGAATTTAGAGCTAATTTAATTTTTACATCGTACATTATTTGAATCCGTTAATTTAAATATTTGATGTCAATATTTATTTCAGTCGTTGAATCTAATTAAGACAAGAATAATTATAATCCTTAACGCGATCGATTGCGTGCTAATTTTTTTAATTTGTTACAGATATCATTCACGATGATGAATAAATTTCACGAAACCTTCCTGTGCTGGTTTTCTTACGTTGAAAATTCACGAGTGATGCGACAGCAGCGTTCGTTGCATTCAGCTTTACATGCTGCACGATTTTATTTCAAACTTTCATTTGTATTTCTTAATTTCCAGGTTGCGTCAAATATATTTGCTTTTCTATCTTTTTCGTTCCGTTTCCTTCATCTTCTTGATTTTCTGTTTTTTTCCCCCGTTCTCTTTTGTACACACATGTACGTTGTTCTCCAATTAAAATTATTCGTTAGCCAAATATTATTCCTCCCTTGGATCACGCTTTGCTCTTTGAAACATCGTTCGGTGCTGTTCACTTTCTTTTTATCCTCGGCGCACGTTCAATCACAAAAAAATGATATTTGCTCTTTCCGTGCTTTCCTTTTTTTTTTTTTTTTTTCATTTTCCCCTCTCACGAACACGTTCCACTTTTCGAACTCCTACATCACCGATCAGGAGTATCGGCTGACTTGTTACTTTTTGCAGTAGACAGGTGTAACGAGATTAAACTCGTTACATGTTCGTCGATAAATTAGTAATACGGTAAATTAACGTGTGGTACGCTAATACTGTCAGTTTTTTAAAAATATTTTTTTCTTTAAATATACAGTCTCGTTCGTAACTCATCGGAAGCTTCTAAATTTTGAACAAAATTTTTATCCAAATAGACATTTAATACGTTATTTAAAAGTCAATATAATTTGCGATTCTTTATCAAGCAAACAATAAGAGAACGATAGATTTATTTTATACCTGCAACATAATCTTTTCCTTGTTCGAAATTTGTTAATATTCTTTATTCGAAATATACACGTTGAAGTTAAAACGATTGTTTGGAATGTAACAAAACGTATCTAAAAAAAAACATCCAAACCGAAATAAGAGTTTCGAAACAGATAGACATATATAGTAGTTTGAAGGGTTAGTAGGTTGAAGGTTTCAACAGTTCAAGCGTTAGAGTGATCGATTCGAATGGATTGACTCGTTCCGAATTGTTTCGTTAAAGCGCACACCCTTGAATGAATTGTAAACAACAGCAAATAAAATACGAAGCACTATGAAATCGGCAAGGAAACATGCAAGAGGAAAGAAAAAAAAGGTATCGGACATTCCTGAAGTGGTAATCAATATTTTAGCCATGTCTGGACGGTTCAATTGTAAATTGTAAATTGTAAATTGTAAATTGTAAATTGTAAATTCAATTCACACGAAATGAGTAACGAATCATCAGCTTTAATTTTAAACAATTTCAATCTCACCAAACTTATCCAAAACAATGTTTCACGTTTCGATTTAACAAAATTAATCTTATTACATCAATCGATGACTAAAACGATTATCGAAACGCGTGTTGCCATAAGTGCGTCGAATTCCGCTCGAAATCCTGAGCCACGAAAATCGATATACACACAGAATGACTCAAGAACCCTCGACCATGGTTATCGTCGAGATATCAAGTGGTTCGTGGCGGATTCTTTCGCCCGTTACGTTTTCACGTGCATTCAGCACGGTTGAACACGGTGGCACGCGTGGATGCACGCTGCAAACCAACCCTTCATCGCGCCGTCATGCTTGAATTATTTAATTGGATTCTGCATTTTAGTGCGCCTGTAAACGGTGTACACTGGAGCACGGATTAATTTTGCTTACCGGTCCTGAATGCGGAGGAACACGGAACGGAAGAGCAGTTTCAGAAATTCACGATTCGTTGCACCTCCGCCCGTCCCTGCATTCTCGTTTGTGTAAAAATCTGTCGGCGTTACGACTCGAAGCTCGATAGATCGAACGAAGGAATTTGTCGCGCGTTTCCAAAGGTATCCGCGTCGTCGTTCGTGTACATTTATAGCACAATTGTATACTCGGCTTAACAGCAACGCAAAATTGCTCTGACTGGTTTTCATCCGAGCAGCAGTTAATAAAGAACGCAATCATCGAGGAGACGTAACATCGGTTCGATAACAATTGTAATTGATACGTGGATAAAGTTAATAAACGAAGAATTCGAAGAAGTGTCTCAACTGCGTTATTATTTTCAGTGGCTGACCGATTTCGCAGAAACGTGCCATTTTCATCCGTTTCCACACATCTGAAACTCCTTGATGACACGTTAACGATCGACGATAATTATCGTTCACATTGTATCTTGCAACCGTTAAACGTTTGATGATATCCTATGTTTCGTGTCTATTTATAGACATGTAATATTTCTTTAGAATAATAGGAACTGTAATAATTGAACGATACTTCAATGAATTTGATATTCCAGGAGGTATCGATTTTAGGATGCTGTTCGCGCCAGCGCTATTAGATTTTAGCCAAATGTGGACCCATCCACTTTCGTTTTTCCATTCACAAGCGGTCATAAATCTGGGAGGCCATCGGGCACCTTAGCTCTTCATGGTTTCACTTTACTTGTTTAGTTTCATCAGCTGCATGCCAGATTTGCCCACATTTGTTTAGTTTAGTATGTTTCAACGGCTTCGGAGCGTCTCCCAAATTTACTACCTGCTGCGGTATTGTTAAGGGGACACTGATTTCCCGCGCGCGTCACTCAAGGGTCTATCGGTACTTGAGAGTGACCGTCGACTTGGAGGCGTAGTTTCGTTAGTTTTGTTTTTTGTATACACCAATCGCATAGTTTTTGCCACCTCCAACGTCTTATTCCGAAAATTGTAATTGACCAATCCGTGTCCCTTATCCCCGCCGATGCACCTCTTCCGAGGCATCGTGTGCTTTGTAAATAGTTGTATATGCCAGAATTCAATAAGCCTTCACGCAACCAACACCAGACTCCACAAGAGGAGTAACTTTGTAAATACACTTGTTAAACATTGAACTTAGTTATTTTGTCTCCCTGCGAAGGGAGTGGTCCTTCGAGTAGTCTTAGTCGGCACACCACGTGCAAAATCGACCAAACTCGACCGATCGCCAGATCGACCACGAGCATATCAAAACAGATGCTTTTAATAAATCTATAAGAATTGTGCTCACTTTAAGTGTGACTGAGTTTATAATTAAAATTGAGAATTTCAGTCCTCCAATGTTGGTATTAATATTAAATCGTACTCAATAAATAATATTATGTTATAACGATATTAGAGTATATTCGATTAACAAAGAATAATAGCTGTTAATTGTTAAACGAGTAATTTATAAATTATTATACAAATACTATACTCTCCAAACAGCAAGCAATTAATTAATTTACCATTACCAAAAACCTAATCACCCTGTACATATAATCTCCAACCTCTTGCACTAAATAAACTTTCCCAACTTTTCTCAAAACCAATAATTTAAAATAAATCGAACCAGTCATATTTTAAAGGGAATATGAAACGTGCTAATGGAAGTCTACGGGAGGAATATTTGCTAAAAAACGAGACAGTCTGTTCGAAACTTCACCTCGTCGCAACTTCAGAACATGGCCGCCGTGGAAAAGAAACAGGATGGTAGCCTGGTTCGCAGCGAAAAGAACGCGGGATCGGTTCATCGAGACGGCGACTTCAAAAGGATTCGCGCGAACGGGGAAGTGGAATTTTCATTATCGGAATACCAGTCGCTGTCAGTAAACCTCTTACTGCTTTGATAAACGTGGTCGCCCCTCGTTGAAAGAGGAGACAAGAAGTAAAAGAAAAAAAAGAAAAAAACTCGAGAAAAGATCTCGTGTATGTAAGCTCGCTCGCTTCATCTTTCGTTACGATCAATTTCGAACTGCGATGCCCGGTTTT